>APFE031179600.1:0-26805 GCA_000404065.3 Pinus taeda
CATTGAAATTTTCTAAGTTAGCTAAGGTAGAATTCAATTTTATTGCTCTGCCTATGGGAAAATTTCATGTTCAGTGTTCATTCTTCTGTTGAAAAGGATTCATGTTGTCCATGACCTTTTCACCCTCTTAATCAATCTCTCCATTCCGCACTATCTTAAAATAAATTTCTAGGCTTTTTGCCTACCTTGCCTCACGAAATAATTTGTGCCTTTGTATTAAGTTCTCTGTTCATTGAGGTCCATTGGTCCCATATCATCCCAGAAACACAGTCATTCATAAAAATCATTTCTTGTATCCGTATTCACTTACTAGCCTAAGATAAATAGTTCACTGTAAGTCATCTCATGCCTTTTCATTTATCTATTCACTGAGCGTGGAGAGAGCCCTCTCTTGTTCTGGTAGGGCTAGCTACCAGACTGAGCGTGGTTTGTGGTTACCCTAAATTTTGCCTTCTTTCAGCCTAAGGCGGATTTAGGTGCTGACAATGGGTGCCATTTACTTTAGGGCCAAACAATAACTCAAGTTGATCATCATTCAAATTCACAGCATCCTCCCCTTCACCTATATTCAATGTTTGAGTGATCTGTGATCTATATGATTCATTTTTCACTAGCTCAGTCAAAGAGACTGATATTTTCAATTTTGCTATCTCAATTTTAACGTTGAAAGGCAATTGAGTTTTGCTTGATTGGATGAGATCTTCCTTAGCGAATGTGGTCTGTGTATTTTTATCTTCTTTTTCAGTGTTATGCACTTTAGTTTGTGTTTCAACAATTTTGTTTTGAATTCTCTTATTTGGAATGTTTTGAGTAACAATTTCAGTTTGAGTTTCAAATGAAGTTATATCTACAATTTTTGGGCTAGAATTCTCCTAAGCTCCCCTAGGAAGGATTTGCAGGAATTTAGTTACAGGAGTTCCTATTATCTTTTTAGTTTGGGTCTGGATTGATCTCTTAGTGGGAGTTTCATTGTTATTTTTACTTCTTAGCTATACTGTTTCTGAACCTCATATATGGTAGGTTCATAGCCCTGTTTAAAGTCGAAGGACTCCTTAGATTCTAATTGCAATTGTTGCAACATGTACAATTCCTGTTCTTCTTGAGTAAGAAAAACAACATCTTCATTTTTTATTCCTAATAAGTTTATCTGGGTGTCATCCTCTCCTTCATGGTTTTGTGGACACTCAACATAGTTTTCCTGGAAGGGTGGTCTAATTTGTTGATCTAGTATTGCATTATTTCCAGTGTTAGGATTCTTCTTGAAGTTGGGGTTTCTTATTGGGGGTGGTTGTTGATTCTCCCACTGAGTTTTTTTTTTTCACGTTTTCTAATCTATCCATTATTCTTTCTACACTCTTTGCTAAATTATATATTTAACCATCATAAGTGGAAGTTTCCTCTTTAATGACAACTCTATTTTCATTTCTCATTCTAGCTTTCTTAGCTAATAGATTGACTTCTACACTAACAACATTACTTTGCATTTGCTCCATTGTTTCAGGGTTTCTTTCCCTTAATTGGTATGACATATCAGTGTTAAAACCATCAGGGAATTTGATTAATGCTAGGTCTCGTGGAGGCTTAATATTAGAAGGGATTGCATTGTGGATGCTATTGAACCTAGTACAATAATCCCGAACTCACTCATTAGGAGCTCTTCTAATGTTATTATCTTCAAAAAGTATTTGCATGGGGTTTTTCTCTCTCCCATCTATAAATAAACAATCTATGAAAAGAAACTAAGTCTGCAATATGATTAGCAAGTAAATATTTGAACCATTTCTTAACATCCCTAGTTAATGTTTGGGAAAACAACCTCATTTGGACATTAGACTCATCAATCTCATGCAACTCAAAATAGTCAGTCATTTTTTTCACATGTCGTAGCATCAAACAAAATTATTTTGCTTTTATAATCTTGGGGCATACCATGGAGTTGCGTTGGTAAAACCAAAGGTGCATATCTATCTGCCATGGCTGAGATTCTGGCTTGACTAGGGGGTAAAGTCCTGGTACTTGAGGTAGGGATTGAAATAGATGGAGATGAACTAGATGAGGATGAGGAGTTTGGTTGGATAGGAAGATGATGAATGATTGGTTTAGGGGAATGGAATGTGGTGGATACAATTGGTGAGGTGGTAATAAATGAATGTGTATTTATAGTATTTGAAGATTGTGTAGAAATTTCAGACGCAACAGCAGTGAGGGAAACTATTTCAACTGATTGTTGAAGGTAAGCATCATCTATATGGCTTATCAATGTGGAGGTTAAAGCTTCTAACTTGTCAAAAGTATCCAACACAAATTTATCTAAATCTGGATGTATAGTCACCTTTTTTTTACTTAATGAATTGAATAAAATTAGGGTCTAACACAGTTTCATGAATTGCATTCTTTGATTTAGTTCTAAACAATGAGAGGTAAAATAGAAAATCAAATGGAATTTCCTCTAAAGTTGATAATTCCTCGGGGATGAATTTGCTTTAACTAACTAGCTACTACTTGCTTGAGTTTCTACCTTTTTCGGTTTTATTAAAATCCTTTTTGGGTCATCAACTATGGTAGCAGTGGTTGGATATAGATTTGCCCTGGTATAGTGAGTCTTCTTGGGAGCCAGAATTTTAACTTTTTAATTGTTTTTATGAAACTTTTTAACAACACTCTAAAAATGACCTTAAGGGGCACAAGATGAAATTTAAGGTTTCCTTAAATTTTTATTACACTGAGGATCGAAGTCCCCAGTATGGTCGATAATATGTTATCACTCCAATATTTATCTAGTGTTTGAGGAAGAAATGATTAGAGGTAACCACAAACCAACTTTGGAGATTAGGATCTAGCCTTCCTAATTCTCAGAGAGGGCTCTCTCTTTTTTATTTAACTTTGTTTGGTTATTTGATTCTAGGCTAGTTATGATTTTCTTGGGTTTTGATTTAGATTTGGTGGTGGGATCACTTAGATGAAAAGAGGGGTATCTTTTGCCATTGGGCTATGGGGTCAGATTTCAGGCAAACAGGACTGGATCAAGTTCTAAAAACAATATATATAGGGCAAGATAGTAGATTTACTTCAGATCTCAAGGTTGGATGGTGAAGTGGTTTTCAATCGGATCCAAAGATCAATTAAGGGTTCCTTAGGCCGGATTATGAAGAAAGTGAAATAGGTCAACCGGTATGGGAGAGCAATTAAGGATTCTTAGATCCAAATATCAAAAGAAATAATGTAAATGATCAACTATTGAAAACAGAGTGTACTTAAACAAATTCTAAGATAAACATCCAGTTAATTCATTCAACTTTAGATAACATTTAAGTTTGTGAAAAAGATAAGAAAATAACAAATTGACAAAGAAAATACTTCACTGTGATAGCTCAACACATGAATCTTGTAATGCAATCTCTTTATTACTTGGTCCAGTCTGCTGACTTGAAAAATTGTTATAATAACCCTAAGGTTTATGATCAAAACAACTTTACAAATGTATAGCAATCCACACTCAATACTTCGATTTATGAAGTACTTATACAAAAATCATTTACAAAATATCCCAAATTGTCTTGGGAACTAATCTAGGAGAAAGAAATATCTTCATGCAAGAAGATAGAGACAGCTACTGAACTGTTGTTTGTTGTCCCTGTTTATTAGGTTGTGTTGTCTTTAATCTTTGATATTTTTCCTTTTAATATGTACTTTTCTGTTTGGTCTTCATGCTGGATGTTCTATTCACTCTGACCTTTCAATTGATACACTTTCACCTGATACACTTTGACCTGGTTGACCTATCATTGTCCTTTTACTATGCCCTTTTGCTCTTACTGTACATTTTTACCTTTTGACTGTGTATTTCTACAGTAAGTCATTTAATTTCTCCCATGTTTCGGCATCTGGTAATCGGATATTCATCATCTTCCTATAAATATCATCTTCCTCTGTATACTTGGTAAAAGTAGGCTTATTCACAAAAAGGTGTTTTACCTCATGCTGGAGGTAAAACAAATTCTCAAAAGTTTGGTATAAGACCTTGCCAGTAGGTATCCCCTTCATGGATGAAATATTCACTTGATCTCTGGCTATTTCTCTAAATTTTCTATTGTAGTCCTCTTGTGGCATTAACTTATTATTTATTACCAACATATTTGGTAAACCCTTTTGCCTCAAAATTTCAGATTCAACCATGAATTTTTCAATGGCCAGTTGCATGGTTTGGCACTTATATTCAACGTTTAACACTAAATTCCTCTTGGTGAGGACCCTTTTCACTTCCAAAATTGTACCTGTTCTATCAGGTATCTCTAATTCTTGCAATTCATACTTATTTTTGGAGTTGAAGAAGTGAATGATCCTTTCAGCTTCCTCGGGCATGTCTCCCAATTCTTCTTTTACTCTCTATATGGATTTTGTAGCCTCTTTTATTAAATCAATATGCTAAAAAATTACTTGGATGGTTGGCAAAATATCATTGACAGAGTTGGTGACATTGGACCATAATTGTTCCTTAGCCTAACCTAGGGGTTCCTTCAATGTAAGTTCCTTCTCAAGTGTTTTTATTCTTTCGTTCATCCTGGTTGCTTTCTGCACTTCTTCCTTGTGCATAATTTGGGCAAGCTTGTAGTCAGTCTCTAGACTGGTCACCTTTTCTTTGAGCTTGTTCATTTTAGTGGTCTAAATGGACATTTCTTCCATTGCTTTGACCAATTTGCTTGCCTCATCACCTGTTGACCCTGTTGTTGTAGACCCTATTGCTAATGCAGATAGTGTAGGCAGTGTTGTAGCCATTGGAGCTGTAGGAGCTAAGGATACTGCCAAAGTGGAAGGTACTGCAATAGTTGTTGTTGGGATAATAGTGGTAGGGGCAGTCTCCAGACTAGCTTGTTTTACTTGTATCAAGCTATCTAATTCTTTTTCCATTTCCTTCAGTTGATCATTCAATTGAAGCATCAGGTCCATCAACTCCTCATGATTTGTTTGGCTCTGCAAGACCTATTTTGTTTATGGGTGTTCTGAATGAGGCATCTTTAGTTGTTTCTTGAGAGCTGCTATATCCTCCTTCTTCTTCTTGATCAAATTTTCAGCAGCTTTGATGTCACTTGGATCATGGCCTAGCTCAATTACCAAGTCCTCCAATGACTTGATCATGTTATCCTTGGCTTGTGAGGAGGCCTTGTCCAATTTATATTGGGCTGTAATGTTGTCTAGTGAACCTTGCAGCTTATGTGCAGCCATGGCCTTTTCTGTTCGGGTGGAGTAGATCATCTCTCGAGCCTATTCGTGAAATTCTATTTGGTCAATTGGGTGAACATCCTTGGCCAATGCTTCAAAATCATTTTTTCTGTAGTCAGCTCATGTTTTTGGCTATTGAACAGTAGGCTACATAAAGGACACCTGCATCTTTCCTGCTTTGATGTCAAAAGCTGACATCAATCTGCTCTGATTGGCTGGTGTGTGTTTGAAGTATTGGGCATATGTTTTAGCCTTCAACTTCTCATTTCTCATCTTGATCTCCTTGTGTTTGTCCTTAATATCTTTTTCCTTATCAGCTGGCCTAGTAAAGGAAGAAACCTCAACACTGAGTTGTATCTCAATCAACTGGGTTTTAGAGGTTAATGGTTGTTGTGCTTCACCTGAAGCAGTTATGCCTTTGCTTCTTTCGCCCATTGTTTTAGTGTCAGTGATTTCCATTGATTTAATGTTTTCTTCCTATTCAGTCACAGGATTCAGCTTGGGCCTTTTTCTAAGTTCAAAATACTCATTTGTGGTCTCCATGGCAGAACTAGAACCCTCCTCCCTATTTCTCTTTGGATTTCTCTCTTTATTTGCTGGTGTCTATAAAACAAGAGGATTATTCATTGGTTCCCCTAGTTTTGGAACCTGCAGGAAAGAACTTTGATCAATTTTCTTCTAAACATCAAATAGTGTATTTTCTACATCCACTACTATGTTATCCATGTCAATTAATGTATTCTCCAACCATTCTGATTGGTTGGAAAACTCTCAATATTAGGTCTAGGATGGTGGATGAAAGGTCCCAATTTGACCTTGATTCTCAACTTATTTATGACCCCATGAGGGTCATACTGCCACATAAAGTTGTTCCTGAAGTTCATGTCCTGCAATATCTTGTCAGCCTCTGGTTCGGCCTCTCTATTATTACATATGAAGGGGCCCAATTGGTTTTTCATTTAAATTGGGTCTTCTTCCTAGCTACTAGGAAGTTTACTTCATCTGAATTTATGATTTGCCTAAAATATTCTAGTGCAAATATCCTCATAGGGAGGTATTTGGGTAGTTTATAAGGGGCAAGTTGGCATCCATAAACTCTAATTTTTGTGTGGTTCTGGTATAGATACCAGTGTCCCACCTTGTTGTTCTTGGCCAACTGTAACACTCTTATGATTTCTTGGATGATTCCGTGCTGAGGGGTACTGTTCAGCATGTTCATGACTGGAAGGAAAAACTAATCGATGAAGTCCTTATAGGTGAATGTAGTGGAGTATTTCTGGATCAAAGGTGTCCAATAAATAACTGACCTCTAGTTTCCCTTGGTATCCAACATTTGGTTAATAGAATCTATAGTGATGGTGAATAACAATTGCTAGTTAGGGGCAACAATTTCTCTTTGGCTAGGAATATAGCAAGCATGACAAAAATGTATGATATCAGGGAATGGGTGCACTTCTGGGAATAAACACTTGGGTAAATTGGATTCCAAAAGGTGGATGCCACCAAATTTATCCTTACTCCAGTAGTGGAAATTTAGGTGGTAAGCTGGTGAAGCTATATATTTTATTTGAGAATCCTTGTCTTCTAATGCCAAGTGGTTGATGTCCAGGTGAGGGGTTGACAGAGGTCTCATGTCCAGAGAGGTCTGTAAAGCCATATTCAGGAGTAGAGGTATGAATTAGGCCTGTAATTGCTGCAGAAGTAAGGTTTGGAAGCTCTGGTACAGTGAGAGGGTATTTACAGTTTGCAAAAGAAGGGCTTTCAGTATTCAAGTGAATTACTTTTCAATTTAGGCAAATATTAATTATTTTTAATTAATTAATCTTTTAATTGGATTGTACATTTTCAAATTAAAGAGTCGTTCTGGTTTTCCCAAGAATGCCTAGAATTTGGTGGTATGGGTTGCAAACTAAGTTCAATGATGAGTGTAGAGGGTACGGTGGCTTCAACTATGAACTGGATACTCGAATTAGGTGTCCAGAGCTTCTTCGGGCATCAGACATTGGTTAATTTTGGTTGCAGAGGTTTAGGGTGTCATAAAATGGCTCAAGCAACATTCACAATGAAAACGAGTGAAAAGAGTGAAATGGGGCTTCTATGGACTTTTAATTGGCAATGGTCACATTTTGGCACGTAAAGTAAAAATGAACAATGGACGGTTTTTGGTCTGGGCGGGGAGGCAGTTTTATGAGCCATCACACCGCTTTTGGAGGGAAGATGGTATTTTTCGTGAGCACACAATCTAGCCTGGGGCTGCGATGTAACAGAACAATTCCCAGGCAAAACCATGAATCTCGCTTGCTCTGAGGCTACTATCTGTTGGACGGTGAATGTGATTGATATGGATGCGCACCTTCGGATATGGGGGTGGGAAATCAAACGGCTATCGCGTGGTCAAGATGCACAGAGGAAATCAGGGCCAGGATTTGTGGGGCCTGAGATTTAATTACAACTAATTGTAATTAATTAATAACTAAGGTAGGGATTTAAAAATATAAGTGTTAAACACACATATGGCAACAAGATAATCTAAAGGATAAAACATGAGAATACATTTTTTTATTAACAAGAGATATACATTTTTAGTACATGGTTTGACCGTTGGGTTTCACATCCCAAGGTTTCTTGGACTTCTTTTGTCTATTCGGCTTCCACACTAACCTATTGAGGATTAGGTGTCCAACATTCCCCCCCCCTTAATCCGAAGGGTTATGTATGAGTCCAAGAAGAGAGCTGTAATACAAAATGTGCAAAAATGCATGGCAACACTAGGTTGAATGTGCTCTTTGAAATGTTGGTATAAACGGTGGTGGTTTAAGGATGACCACCAACACTGGAACACTTAGTGTAGTTCCCATAACTCTTCCAAAACTGGCAAGAAGTTGAAGTCTTTTGTTAGAGAAAGTGCTCCTATTATTTTGAAGAGGGAAACCTTCAACCAATAAAGGGAGGTCTCACCTCGCATAAAAGGGAGAACTTCAACCTAAAAAGGGAAGTCTCAACCTGTGATGGTTTAGGGATGACCAACAACTCTGGAATGCTTAATGCAATTCCTGGAACTCTTCCAAACCTGGCAAGAAGATGAAGTCTTCTGCTAGAGGAAGTGTCCTCAATTTCATTCCTAGAATTCTTCTGAAGCTGGCAAGAAGCTGAAGTCTTCTGCTAAAGGAAGTGTCCCAGATTACCAACTGAAGGCATGCTCAGGGGCATCTTTGTTTCCGGCTACAACTCTGAATCTGGTATGGCAGGTTGTGGCTCAGGCTTGCTTGATGTGGCTTTGAAACTTGTAGATGACCATCATTTCCCCCCTTGTCAGATACAAGGTGAGATGATGGAGAAAACTCAACTGGAAGATTGTTCAATAGTCTAGAACAAGTTCTGACATGTGATTGGAATATCTTCTTGGTTGTTGATGCCCATTTCCAAGAAGCGACCCATCCAATATGAATCTTTGTTCTTGCAGGACGTTTGTTTCTGAAGCATCTGTGTGAAGAATAGGTGGTTTTATGACAGTGCTTACATGGATGAAGATCAAAATAGTGATCTTTCAAATGGCCAACTTAGTCACAGTGTTGGCATTTCACAATATGTTGTTATTATTGTTGCTGTGGAAGAGGGGCAGAATCTGGAACAATTAGAGGTGAACTGTCATGAAGGAATCCAGTACTCTGAAACTAAATGGGCTTTGAGTAGTCCGGAATATGAAAGGACAAGTCCTTGTCATATCCAAGACCATTCCTGTGCTTGTTGTGGACAAGTTGTTCCCAAGGTCCGATGATGGGATTGGGAAGTGCAAACTGAGTTTCTGCATCTGCATTTACAAATGCTACTTTATTGGGCACTGGATCTGAACGAACTTCAACAATATTGTCTTGCTGTTTATGGGAGTCTGTTTCATTGATCTGAACAGAAACAGGTTCAGAATAATGACTCCTCTATTTTAATTCTCCTTGCTATAGCTGAGTTTCGAGCTGCAAAAATTCCATCTTCTCTTGTGCATTTTGTAGAGAGACTTGAATGTCTATGAGAGGAACTTTGCTGACTTTTAATGTATCATGATTAGTCGACAATATAAGAGTTTTGAGGAACTCTAATATTTCACCGATTCTAGTCATTTTTTTCTTCAGTGTCAGAATTACAGCTTAAAAACCGATCACAACTACTACTCAATGCATAAAAGTAATACCCACTAGCAATATCCTTTGTAAATGTGCAACAAATGATCAGCGTGCAACCAGTAAGCACCAAAATAAGAGTTTATTCATGATCATCAATATGTTTTGACAATACAACTGACTAAAATTTTCTCCACAAAAGATTATTTTTATTTGTCAAAACAGTCATTGCCTTTATACAACCCACCAAACTCTTATGCAGCAGTCGAATCAAGGAATCAATGCACTATAATGAGTTTTAAATACAATGCCACACTGGGGCAGCAGCAACTATAAACTTGCTTGGATCCTTCAAAGAGGATAGAGCCCAGCACATATTCATTCGATTCTTAAATTTGTTATGACCCTATAGCTATGAAAAATGCCACTTTCCCACCTTTATTTTCCATCTCTTTTATTTATTCTATTCAACACATGCCATCTACAACCCAATAAATTTCAATGCATGTATGAATTACGACTATTCAAAAATTTAATGCATGTATGAACACAGGAGCATCGTTTTTAAGGGAAATCAATGCATGGTTAATGGAACCATACCAAAACAACCAACGCACAATATATGGAGCCACACCAAAATGACCAATGTACAACATACCAATTCACATGGAAATAACTTGAATAGTGCAAAAACTAACTTCGCATATATCACCAAGTTGTATTCTCAGCATATCTTCAATGTTCTAGACACCAATATGGCCCTCATTAAGACATTTATTTCAGAAGATATTTTGTGCTCCTCGGCCTAAAAGGAGAGAGTTTAAATTGTCATTTTGCACTCCATTTAATGAAAGGTATAAAATTCTGGAATAAAGACCGCAAGGATTCAAGGCATCAAATTTTAGTAGCCCTCAGCACTATCATGAGCAGCAGTCAGATACTTGGCTCAATGCAATAAGATCAAGTTGAAGGGTTCTTCATCTTTAAAGATTAGCCATAAAGAAGCCCATGGAACGTTGTCACTACATTTGAGACGTATGATGACAATTGACATACGTTTGCAGTTTGTTGAATTACATGTTTGGCAAAAAACACGTTGTTTCTTTCAGATTCTGACCATGGCAAAATCCACCCCTTGACTGAAGATGAAGGGCTAGAAAACATCAAACTTGTCTCTTCTACACATACAGTGATTTGACCTCACATTCTCCTTCAGAACTTGTTCCTTTCAGCAATATGGAGCTGCATTTAAGTGTTAAATGTAATACAACACATATATTCAATGTAAATGGATAGTGCATACATAATAATGTGAAGATAGCGCTTAAATTTATGGGCAGCGTAAATACAATTGACAGCGTAATACAGAGCAGTGTATGTATGGAGCAACGTAAACATAATTCAGAGTAGTAAATGTAAATGTATGTATGGAGCAACATAAACATATGTATGGAGCAACATTAAAGATAATCAATTAAGAGCAATGCAGGTATATACCAATAGTGTGCAAATGCGAGATGCATCTTTACATTTCATTCGTCGATATCATAATTCAATTGCTATCACTGGAATTAGGCGTATACTCTCCTCCTTCAGTTTTCGAACCCTCAACCTTTTACCGTTTGATTCTCGACAGAGGCAAGGAAACCAACGGTACAATTACAATGTAAGTTTGTACTGTAGTGGTCAGCCATTTTCTGGGTGTCCTGATGATGAAGGCTCAATGAAATCTAGAATAGGAGTATCCTCACTTAGCCTCACTGTCAGATGGAAGTCTTGATAGTATCATGAATAGTATTGGACACAGGAGCATATCCAACAAACACAATTATATATATACCATTGCCTTTTTATAATAAGATTTGACATTTAATGAATGATGTAAACAATTGTATGCATCATTCTTCAAAATATGTGCCACTACAACATGGAGAACCACATTTCAGTCTTACACACTATACATATATAACACTGTACAACAACTATTCAATGTAGCAAGGCAAGGTCTATCTTACAATGAAGTCCAATTGTACGCACATCACAAACCAGTTGCAACACAGGTGTATATATACCATTCAACCCTATATAATGTATCATTGCCTCTTTATAATAGCTCGAACGCAAAATAATGCACCATATACAGGTCACAACACTAACCAAACAATTGTTTACACCAAAACTTTTAATTCTCGTTCATCAACAGGATACTCGGTCATACACCAAAGTCGCAATATGCTGCTTCAATGCTTGAAAAACTTCTCGGAGAGTGCACCAACCACGATAGAAGAATGCACATTCTCCAATTCAGCGCAGAGAAGTAATGCGGCCAGAGGTGGCAAGAAAATAGGAGTTACAAGAGAATATAAAATGTCTATGACACTAACGCAGTGAGATAGTGTTTACAGCAGGTCTCTTGACAGAGGACGTTCATCATAGAGATTCAACACTCCAATTCTAGAAGACCAAGAGACGTTACACTCATACAAAAACATGCCAAAAAAGATAAGTCAGAGGTGCATACATTTTTTTATTAAGTCAGAGGTGCATACATGGCAGCAAGAGAATCTGAAGGATAAAACATGAGAATACATTTTCTATTAACAAGAGATATAAATTTATAGTACATGGTTTGACCATTGGGTTTCACATCCCAAGGTCTCTTGGACTCCTTTTGTCTTTTCTGCTTCCACACTAACCCAATGGGTTTAATGGAGTGGGAACAGGGGTTACTGTTGCAGGGTTTTTTAACTGCACCAAGGGTTGAAGGGTTAAAAGGATTTATCAGGGAAATATGAAGTGGGGAGTTAGTTAACTTATGCGGGGGGATAAAAACTTAGGATAAGGGGGCTTTTAAGGTTTTGAAGGAAAATAGGGAAATTAATAAGGGGGGATGGTAATATTTGCAATTGGGAATGGGTTTCACACTAGGGAAAAGGGGTTTTGGGTAGGGGAATGATTTTTGCAGGGTAATTCCTAGGGGAATGTGTGAAACTATGGGGTAAGAGTCAGAATGAGGGGTGAAAGGGTGTATTATAAGGAATGAGGGGATAATCAGGAAATTAGCAAGTATGTGGGGGTGAAATGAAATGAGGGGAAATTAATCAAACAAGCTTGTTAATATCTTTTCACTCTCATAAATGCTCCTGCACATGAAACACGGGATTAAGCATGATAAATGTTCTTTTGATTTAACAACCTTGTGCATATGCAACCTTTCTTCTACCTACCCTTTATTTATCCTAACATTTTTTCTTCACTTTATTAGGTGCATTTGAGCTTGCAGACCCTTTATTTCCTTTTCTTTTGACAAGAAAACTATCTAATTCTAACCTTATAACTTCCAATCGTTCAGATTAAGCTGATGAGCACATTTTTATTCTCTACCTAACTACTGATCTACTAAGGTTAAACAGTTTGGCTAGATCTTTATTCTCTATTTATCAACATAAAATTTAAAACATGAATGAGTCAAGATTATGTTGTTTGACCATCATGGATTGTGGCATTTCCAACAAGCTGCACACAACCTTATTTTGCATGGTAAAGTAAAAAGTAATGGCATTCGAATTTGCACACTTTCATGATTTGTTTTATTTCTTTTTTTGGTGGTTCATATCTTTCACTTTTATGATATTTTTATTTTCTTTTTGTCCTTTTATTATTCTTTTAGGACATACCCTTTTTACATTTTTTAAATTTTTAATATGGAAAACATTTTGCAACAAGAAAAAGTATGTACAATATTACAAGACTAACCATAGCCAATTCTATGAATCCTATTATTATAGGACCCTAACACCTTCTAACAATTTCTGGAATCCATCTGTTTCCTGCCTAGTATTCACAATGAATGGTCCAACAGTCCTAGGTAACTTGAAAGGAGTCCCTTCTTTGCAGGTACAAAATGTACCTGGTCCACTTTTAGACTCTACCTAATGAATTCTAGAGCAAACATTCTCATAGGAACAAAATTTGGTAATATGTAAGGCTCAACCTCAGCTCCATATAGTCTTATTTCAACATGAACATGGAAATAAAACCAATCTCCAACCTTTACATATTTACTCACTTGAAGGAAAGATTGAGATTTAGGGAGTAAAGCTAGTGGAGGTGAACTATTTATGATTGAATACATAATTGAAAGGAAAGAGGATGCAAAATATGACAGACCCTCATTTTCAGGATCAATTCTTACTACATCAGTCTAAAAGAACATTGATTGTTTATTGTTGAGAGTGTCTATGATATTCACCCTGGATGCATGAATTTCTCAACATTGGAGTACAAGAATAGATAGGTCACAAGAGAAGGAAACCTAAAACAACCTATAAGAGTGAAATTCATGAACTGGACATTAATTACTTTTTCCCAATATGCTGGTATATCTAATACAACTCTAGGTTTCATCGTTACAACAAACATTCCTAGAACTTCTTTGTCAATTACTGTAATCTCTTCTTTCCCCAAAATTTTGGCCAAGACCTGAAGAACTTCTTACATCTTCAGCAAAGATATCCATGGGAAAATGAGTGGAATCTACAGGGAATTATTTCCCATTAGTCATCAAATACATGAGAATTAGAGCACATTCTAGTTTGGATAAATATTCAAACTAGGAAATCAATGATTCTTCGTAAAAAGAAAAGTAAGACTCTCCAAAAGGATAGCATGGTTCTTGCTAAATAAACAGAGAGGACACCTGAAAAACACTTTCTCCTACCCTATTCATCACAAAGTAAATTTGAGGATACATTGTTGAAACTAGCCAATGAATAAATTCAGGAAACAAATATGTTTGAGTGAAAAAGGCTACCAACACACTAGATTTTACCATTGCAGCACAAATCGGGGAATTAGACTAGTTTAATTGAAAATTTTTGTAGAATTCATGATGGTTAATAGGGAAAGAAACATCGAAGATATCTCTTTTAGTATCCATGAGCTGAATGAGAGAAGAGGAATCGATTAAAATAATTTTCTTGACCATTTTCAAAGGATAAAATGATTGATTATGACAGAAATACACGGTACTGGTGACGAGCCTAACTCAGACGTGAGCTGGATTTTGAATTTCTCAATAGCCAACAACATGAGAATGTACTGAGCAAAAAGCCAAGAAAAGGTTTTATAGCAGAATGAGAAAATATAGTAGGGAAAATGGCATTAAGTGTTATCATGGGGGAAATGACCAAATTTAATGAGGGATTTGAAATTTCAGAGGATAGTTGGACGAAGGCGTATGACATGGAGAATGAAAAATATGAACTAGATCGCTTGCTGATGTCATTGCGGGGGGACTACTCTGTACGAGACTAATTCCTGGATGGTGCCTCCATAGTGAATTTGCACCCTTCATCAAAAAGTCAACAAGCCCAACAAAAGTCTTTATGGGGGTACTGCTTGTGTTATCATTCAACTTAGTTGTGTCATGTTTTCTCCATCGAGTAGGTCCCATCTTCTTTTTCTTTTTCTCACCATCGACTTGCCCACACTTTAGCATTGCCGACTGCCATCACGAGGTCCCATTGCCTATCTTTATTTATTACAAGACAATTTATAGTGACAAGATATTAATATTAAAAAACAAAAACTTCAATAAACCAAAGTAAGTTTAGTTTAATCAAATAATAAGAAGTCTTTCACATTTTCTCTTTTCTCTTTTTAGTATTTGAATTTTTTCTTTTACAATTATATTTAATATGTAAAACACATAAAATTTAAAACAAAGAATAAAGAATGCTCTTCTTTCAAATTTTCCATTTATTATCAAACACACTTTCCTCTAAGTTTATGGTAAAATATTCTTTGCAAAAAACCTTTTATTCTGAAGCTTTCACCAAAACTTCTCACATATTTCTATTCATTTGTATCCAAAAGTTAAAGGCCATTTAAAGTTATGTTCCATGTATTGAAGGTTAAAGGGTTTAAAATTTAATATTCTTGGGTTTTCAAAATGATGAGACAAACAAACAATCAATCTTTAATCTTTAGTGAATGTCTTGGGCATTGATCTCTACTCAGCAAAGAATTATCTCCTAATTAGTAACCTCATTCATTCTTGACCTTTTTCTTATCTAAGGTCATATTTCTTGTGTAATTCTACTTGCACAAAATTAGTAAACTTTTTGCAATAATAATCAACTTCGTTATCATCTAAAGAAACCCGAAATTCAAAACTCAAATCCTCTCTCCTAATCACATCTTCCTCCTCCCCATAAAATGTTGATATTTGGTTTTCATGCTCCTTAGAAGTTCCTTCTACCGCATCCTCTAATTCATCATGAATGTATAAGGGAGGTTGTATATGATCTTGATCCTTCCTATCCCTCTGCAAAATCTGTAATGGTGGCTTTATAAACTGAGGTTTGAAATTTCTATTCTGCCGCTACTGAAATTGTCTAGGTGCATTCTTGTATTCCAGCTCCAACTTTATTAGTTTACTGGACAAATTTTTAATAAACTTAGTCATTTATTTTAATTTTTGTTCATTATAATTAGGTGTGCGACTCATAATTTCCATTTCTTATTGTTTCCCTTTCCCCTTATCTTGTTTAGTGTTTTCTGGTTTAATCTTTCCTACTGCAGAAAAATTAGCTTCAATTTCAAGAGCATCGGTCTGTATTTGATCCAATGAAGGGGACCTCCTCTTTGCCATGGTGAAACCAAAATAACAATCAAATGCTCCAACAAATACTACTTTTCTCCTATAGGAGGAGGCTTAATTTATGTAGGCAAACTATTGTATAACTTATTAAATATTTTTATAAATTCACCTACTTGCTCTTCAGGTTTCCTTTTAATGGCACTAAATTTTGTTAGAAAATAGCTATGATCTTTATTCTCTCCCCACTGCTGTGTAAACACATTTATAATTCTTCCCATGTATTAATCCAATTTTAGGAAGGGTTTTGAACCACTTCCTGGCCTCTCCATCCAATGACTCGACAAACGATCTCATCACCACATCTAGAAACACTACATTCAAATTTTCAGCAAATGCACAAAATGTGGAAATATGTTTCTCTATAGTTACCTCATCTTCCCTTGTGAAACAAGGTAACAATTTGAGGTAATCTTGAGTCATTGGATTCATAGGTTGAGGGAGATTCAAGGGAGCATATCTATTCAATAGAAAAACAGAGATGACCATATTTAAATTTAAATTAACTGTAGAAGTGTTACATGCTTGAAAGAAAAATGATTGTGGAGGCAATGATGATATGGAAACTGTTGGGTTTACAATGGAAATAATTGAACTTGTAGATGAAGGGTCAGACTTCTTGAAATTCATGGAAAGAAAATGAAACTGACTCGAAATATTTTTCCTCCAAATTTGGTTAAGGAAAAACTATTTGAGAAGGGGTGAGAACTTCAAAAAAATCAAAATTCCTTATTACTTCTTCTGAGTGAAAGACATAAAATTGTTTTGTGGAACTAGTATTAGGAGAAGATAAAGTGGGATTTTGGGTTATTGGTGATTTTGGTTTCCAAACTCTCTTGTAAACAATATTTTCTAGACCAGAAAGAGCTGGAGTTCTCTGTTGTGAGGTGTTTGACCTCATGTGTGGTCGTTTTTGAGGTAGGTTTAAATTTTTTTAAGAGAATCTCAGCCTAAACACTTTCTTCGCTCATCAATCAAAGAAATGATCTTATAGAACCCAAGGAAAAATACCTTCAGATTTCCCTTCCTTGACAACAACGCCAAAAAATGTTTTACCTTGGGAGACAATTCCAGGCTGAGTAGAAATCAATGCCCAAGACATTCATTAAATATTACAGATTGATTGTTTGTTTGTCTAGTTATTTTGCAAACCCCATAATATTAAATTTTAAACCCTTTAACCTTCAATACATGGAACATAACTTTAAATGGCCTTTAACTATTGTATACAAATGAATAGAAATTTGTGAGAAGTGTTGGTGAAAATTTCAGAATAAAAGGTTGTCAGCACAAATTCTTTTACCATAAACTTAGAAGAAAGTGTGTTTGATGAGAAATGGAAAATTTGAAAGAAGAGTATTATTTAAGGATTTTTAACCTCAAAATTTACAAAAACTTATAACTATTAACTATAAATAAAGAACATGTTGCTTCAATTATTTCAATGAATAAATACATACATAATATGACACAAGGAAAACAAATCATACTCAACAATTTCTTGAATCACTACAAAGCTTTATTCATCATTCAAGTGAAGATCAAAGTACAAAATTAGTCTTCTCTAAGGTATGCAAAAATCTGGAACCCCTTTTCATCTTACTGAAGTACATTTATACAAACTTTCAAGAGACATATATCAAAAATGTCAACCTCCTAACTACCCAGCTATTCGAACATTACATTGAAATGTAAAAACTTACATGACTTCGAAAATATAATAAATTTTAAAAGTAAACATTTCATCCTAAACCAATCTGAGATTGTGTAGCAGTAGAGGGTTCTGCTTCTATAGCAATAGCTTGTGGTGACATCGATTCCCTGGTCTTCCTCTAGATTTTTGTACTTGTACTTGGGGAATTTATAAATTTAACATGTGTTATCTTGAAATCTATGATTTTGTTGTATGTAGGCTTCTCAATAAAAATATTTTTCATTATCCAAAGAAGTTGAAAATCTTTGTGAAGATAATTGACAATTGTAGCTCCCTTTAATATTGCAATCTTTTCATGTGTAGAATTAATCTTACTTTTTTCTTCTACCATTAATGTTTCATAAAGCTCCCAAGATAACAAATTGTTTTGTTTATCCCAACAGGATGGTAAACCAACTCTTGTTCTTTTATCAAAAATGATATTAAAGTCATCACTTCTTCCTTAATTTGCATCAATTTCTTCTCTGCTGCTTTTCTGTCAGAATTTTTCAATATCATTTTGTTTATTTCTATCACATGTTTAGTCTTGTCTTCTCTTCCAAACTCCTTCATTTCCTGTGCAGACTTTGAGTTTAATAAGTCAATCAATTTCTTAGAAAACTACGCTCTATTCTATAGATTTTGTTTATTACAGAGGATGACTTCTTCTAAATCTCCGACAATAATCTTCTCCTCTTCAATGATAACCAGGAATTCCTAGACATTATTTACTGTATTAATTATGTGATTCCACAAGATTTCTCTTGCTTGTAGGAGAGACATGTTTCCTTTCACTTTATCCTTTAATTATTTAATTTCTTGATGAGCAACCTAGAAATCCCTTCTGTATTTTTTTGCAATCTCCTTGGACATAAACAACTCATGCTCAGTTGCCTTGATAATCTTCATAGCATTGTCAAACTCAGTTTGCTTCTTCTTCAACTCATTTTCAGCAATGTGCAATTCAATCATAACTTGAGTTAGTGTTTGAGTAGGATCATCTGAATTTGCTGCTACTACAATTGTGCATACATGTGAATCAATATTTTGTTGTAAATAAAGATTCATCTCTTTTAACTTCATTATTTCTTTATCCCTTTGTAGAAGCTCTTGGACAAGTAAATATTTCTCTTTTTCAACCCCTACTACCTCTGAAGCCATGGGATGCTCTACAGACAGAAATTTCAACTTCTTCTTCAGTACCTAAATTTCTGCCTTAGCACTCTTTAGTAACTTCTGAACTACAGACATGTTTTCTAGATTCACACCAATCTTGACAATTATCTTCTTCAGCTCCTAATTTTGCGTATTAAGAGCTCTGGAATTTTCTTTCTCCAACTTCAGTTGGTTTACCACTTTCTCTAACATATTTTCAACTTTAGAAGTAGCTAGAGCAGATTTATATAAATTATGGAAGATTAATTGACTAATTTGCATATGTAAATTAATCTTATCAGGTAATGGAATCCTCTTTGCATCTATTGTTAAATTAACAATCTTGAACTATTAAAATTGGCAACTATGGCCAAACTCCATGTGGGTCATCTTATTCATGGCTGATAATATTTTTATTAGGTACCTCTTGTCGAGAGGTGTAGGATTGATCTAAATATCATCCGATTCCGATAATTATTTATGGAGATATGAATTTATTTTGATTATGGAATAATTATCAAGCCGACCTGCAACTCATGTAGGCTCAGAAGCCCAAAATTCACACTTATTCAATCATCAACATTTGTGTATAAATATAGGAGGAATTTTCCTCATTTTCACTCACTCACTCATCTCATCTCTCTCTCTCTCTCACCCAAGCCGAAAAAGGTCATTCAGAATCCTAGACTAGTGCACAGTGAAATATTGCACTGGTGCGTAGTGAAATCTTGCACTGGTGCGCAGTGAAATCTTGCACTAGTCCGCAACAAAATTTTGCACTGGTGTGCGGAAAAATCTTGCACTAGTATGCGGTGAAATCTTGCACTGGTGCGTGGTGAAATCTTGCACTGGTGCGCAGCGAAATCTTGCACTGGTGCGCAACAAAATCTTGCATTGGTGTGCAGCGAAATCTTGCATTGGTGCACGATGAATCTTGGACTGGTGCACGGAAAAGTCTCAGACTAGTGCATGGTGAATGATTCATCGGTGGAGACTTGACAAGTTCGATCTACGGTTTGTTGCCCTAGTTCAACGCTGATTTGGGGTTTCCTGCTATTGATGTAAATCAGATTTATGTACTATTTCTCTCTGCTAAATTATTGAAGATAAAGGAAGATTTGATCAAAGGGTTTCCCCACATTGGGGTTTGCCCCTAGCTAGCTACCACATCTTGTGTCTCTTGTCTTGGTTTGTTTTCTGTCAATCATTTAATGTTCTATTTGCACTTTACTTTATGTACATGTGATTGTTAATCTGTGGATAATAATAAGAAATATAAGTAAATTGCTTTAAGCATAGAACATACCATAACTTAACATGAACCATACTACAGATGTCACTGACATTGCTGATGGACGAGAGGAAGAAAATTTCAACTGAATTTTCTCTAGATCCATAGTTGATAGTAGCCTTGTTCGATATTCAGAATATACGTGAGCCTCTAATTATGATTCCATATTTTCTCTAATATTCTTGTTTCTTTCTTCCACCTACAAACACATTTGCTTAATCATGGAAACCAAATATTGAGAAGATTCTCCTGGAACTGGAGAAGAAGGAATACAAAAAGTTCCCCCCAATTGCAATTATATACCAGAGGTTGTTTATGTACTAGTCTCTTCAGGTGTCCTTGCCCTTTTTGATACTCTATCTTCTTCTTCCTCTAGATCAATTTCCTCTGACCTACCTCTTTTTAGGTTATTTTCAATAGCAGAGGGGTCTCAATTTCCATATTTCCAAATGGATTTGATTGTCCTCCATTTGCCAGCTTCTCTATTTTTGGTTTTGATTCATGCATAAAAGGAGCATAGTCATTTTTTATTCTTTTGTTTGAAATTACATGATATGGATCATAAGCCCATTTCTCCTCCAGCAATAAATTCATTCCTTATAACCACATCTATACTTCATCTGCTACTTCCCTAGTATTCACAATGAATGGTTCAACAGTCCTAGGCAACTTGAAAAGGAGTCGCTTCTTTGTAGGTACAAAACGTACCTGATCCACATTTAGACTTTTCCTAATGAATTCCAGAGCAAACATTCTCATAGGAACAAAAGTTGGTAAACTGTAAGGCTCAACCTCAACTCCATACAATGTAATTTCAACATGATCCTGGAAATAAAACCAATCTCCAACCTTTACATCTTTACTCTCTTGAAGGAAAGATCGAGCTTTAGGGAGTAAAGCTGGTGTAGGTGAACTATTTATGATTGAATACACAACTAAAAGGAAAGAGGATGCAAAATAGGACATGTTGGCATTATGGCATAGGTTTGATGCTATGGCTCTGGTGTTGTCCTTGATGGCAACTCATCTTGGTGACAAATCTCAGTTCAGGCACTCAGAAAGAAGAAAAAGGCATATACGCAGGTTCATCTAGACGAAGACGCGTATACACGCGTTATACATTACAAAAGCGCGTATATGTGGGAACTTACTCTTGTCCAAGTATTGTCCTGGGATTTGAAACTAGGTTTTGGACCAGGCATCTCGTCAAGTGTTTGATCCCTAGTTTTGGGTTCAAGGTATTGAATGTTTGGTTTACCATGGTTGTGGAAGCCTAAGACTATAAAAGAGGAAGGAGATCATGTGGCAAATGATCATCTGAATTATCATTGAATATCTGAAAAGTGGTAGATCTGAATGCTGGTAATTGGGTTATGGTGCAGATATGGATCTGAATAAAGGATGAACCTTAGCACAAAGAAGAAGGATAAGTTCTATTGATGGGTCATAATATTTAAGCTTGAATGATAGTATCTTTATATGATTTTGGTCTGTTTTATGTGGCGCTTGCTTGATCTATAACATTGATAATCTGGGTTAATTAGTGTTTTTGAATATCTGAAAGAGAGAATTATCCTTTATAGATCTGTACGCAGGTTCAGTGAAATGAAGGCGCGTATACATGCTGGTTCAGTGAATTAAAACAGCGTATACGCAGGTTGTTCCAAACACAGAAGCATACGAACGCATGTTGCAGGTTATTGAAGTTGCGTATATGCTTTAAGTTGTGATCTAGCTGCTTCTGTTTATTGTTGCTGTGTTTTGGGTTCAATTTTTGGTGTGTGGTTTCTGGTATTGCGTTTTGAGTACAGCTGTCAGAGAAGTATCTACTTGATTCAGATCTAATTGGTGGAAAGGAGATTGGTTGATTCTTGATGATTTATTGATGTTTATGGATCCAGTCTAAAAATTTATGAAACGTGGTCCCTGGAAGAAAGAGAAGGTTGTAGCCTTCTGTAGGCCAGCACCTACGTACTAGTATCTTGGCTAGTGTAAGAGCTAAAGGGGGTTGTAGCTCCCTTCCAGGAGAAGCTGGAGAACGAGAGAGGGTTGTAGCTCTCTGCAGGTTGCAGCCTGCGTACTGGTAAAGGACTGCACAGTCAATACATTGTAAAAGAAGTTTCTAATTTAAAAGAAGATAGAGATGAATTACAGCAGGTGGTTTTCACCCACATTGGGTTTCCACCTTATATCTTGTGTTCTTGTGTGTGATTGTCTTTCTGCTCTGTTTTACCGTCTCTGGTTACTAGTTATTTGATTGTGCATAATAGATTAACAATCATCTTCAAGATAGAGAAAATTAAAAGTTAGCTTTGTATACGCAAGTTTCCTTCTGCATAGTTGTGTATATACGTAGGTTTATCTATCTAAAGTAGCGTATATCATTTGTTTTGAAAAAGGAATATTTGACTTAATAATACTGATTCACCCCCCTCTCAGTATTATTTCCAACAGTGCAAAAGTAATCTTTGGGTGACATGAGTGAGAAGGCCTAAAAATTCCTTGTTATGAAAAGTTTACTTCTAGGTTTGAAATCCTATAATATCGATCTTTGTGAACATTTTATATACGGTAGACAAAGAAGGCTTTCATTCCATAGAGGTGGCCATGACAGAAAGAAATATTTGTTAAAATTGATACACTCAGATGTGTTTGGGTCTATTAACATTAAGGCATTAGGAGGAGCATCATATTTTTTTAACATTTATAGATGATGCATCCAAGAAGGTTTGAGCCTACCCTATAAAAATTTAAAGTGACGTGATTGAAATATTTCAAAAATTCCATGTTGTTGAAAGAGACTAACAAACTTCTTAATTATATAAGAACAGATAATGGTGGAGAATATTGCTCAAATGCATTCAAGTAATATTGTAATACGTTTTCCATAAAGCATGAGAAGGTTGTGCTTGGTAATCCTCAATTAATGGTGTTGTAGAAAGGATGAACCACACCATTATTGAGAAAGTGAGGAGTATGTTGTTAAATTTTGGTTTGGAGAAGTGTTTTTGGCATAGAAAACTTTAGGGGCTAATATTCACCAGTTAGCTAATTTTCAATGATTTTTCCAAAAAATGATGTGTCAATTCCTATTTTTTATAAAAATGATTATCCCAATTTTTACAATATAATTTTTTTTTACCCTAAAAGTCTCCAACATTATATAGAGAGTATATATAAAATCATTATAAATTTGAATAATTTTACAATTACATCAATACACATTTTATAGTTTGCATATTATGGACTAGTATGATCCGAATTTAAACAGGAATGCAATTGATTATAGAGATAACCATAAACACAAAGATGTAGTGGAAATAATACTTCATTTCATTAATGTAAAATACTAAAATATGCTTACAAACAGAAATGGAAATAAACTAGATAGGGCGATGGTAGCTTATCTCTGAGAAGAGATCTGGCAGCTACATGCCTCTGAACTGTGTTACAATGAGGCTCAAAGGCCTATTTATTGTTGAGAAACAATGGAAAGCCCTAAACATCGAAAAACCTAACCCTAGAAGATGAAACGCCAAACTGTGGGCCCCATTTGGATAAATTGGTACATCAACTTCCCGGGGTCATAAATTTGCCAGACGATCTCTGTTTGACATGCACAATATCTCGTTAGAAAGATCTATCTGAGAAGTAAAAATTTTGGAAGAGAAACATCAATCCATGAATTCATGTTGCTGTCAGTTTTCCCAAAAACGTCATTTAGGGCCTCAAAACAACTCTGGAAGTTCAGGACCTAAAAAACTGCTAAAAGTAGTAAATTTTGCTACAAGTAAGGAAACTAGAAGGTTAAAAGAAACAATGGTGGGGTGATCTGAATGTCACCCTATGAGTGAACTCAGTTGAACATTTGTTAAACAAAAGGTATTACAGACTCATGTGTTGGTGTGTGTTCTGTTTTATTTAAGCAATGGATCGATCATATTGCCAATACACAGACATTAAAATGGAAAGATAGTAGAGAAATACAGTAAGCAATATAAAGACACAATAATTTTTTAATAAGGAGTTCACCCTATTCTCCAGGGATACGTCTCCGGTCCAGCTTTCAGTGGTGACCTTGTTTTATTGTGTCTTATAGCAAAGAAATTACAATTACAAGGGCTCAATGTGAGTTCTCCTGATAGCAGATTTTGCTTGGTAGGGTGGTTCTTGGATTCCCGAAGCCACTCAGAGTACACAGACTCTTGTTCTTCCTACCAGCTCTGTGACCCTTGGTCTACAATGGAAAGAGCCAACTGTGATGCTCAATTCAGACAGATTCCTCTATGGGAAGTCTTGAATCTCCAAGCTCTCTGGTGCTCGATGTTGCCTGTGGTCAGCTCGGTCCTCTGTCCCCTCTGCGTGGCTTTACTGCTCTCTATGTGCAATCCTCCTCTCAGGGTTCACTATTCACTATCTCTCTTCGTCCTTCTAACTCTTCTCAGTTCGGGTTTTCCTTACCTTCTTTCTCTGTTTTGACTGTCTCTATTTATGGCTTTAGCCATTCGGTCCCTGTGCCTATTCGGTTCCTCTCTCGCCTACGTCAATCCACCTTTTGCAGTTGTGCTTGGAGTTCCCTGTTTGGTGTCAGCATGAACACTTGGGAAGTGGCCACATGTCTCCATCTAATTGGCGCCAGCATGCTTCGTTGGTTTGTTTCTTCCATTACACCGTGGATGCGTTCTTTCTCCATCATGGCAGTCAATGGATTCCAAATCCTTCCAAATAGCGGTTTAATTCCCTATCGATTCCGCTTCTTTTTATTGAGCACATCTCAGCCATCTGATCTGGGCTCCTCCAGATCCAACGTCGTACGCACGTCGAGCGTGGTTAACTTGCTCGACCGATCGCGTGCGATTGCAGCGGTTTTTCTCTCATCTCCACTGCCATGCATCGATCACTGAGTGGGATTGCTCTGCTCTCCTCCAAAACCTCTTACCATTCAAGGGCGTCTCAGGGAAACCACCAGTTTTCCAGAGTGCGAGTCCTGCCTTTTGTCCTTTAGCACTTTTTCTTTTCCACCCGCGGTTCTCCGGTTCCTCCATGCGACCGGGTGCTTGAGGTTTTCCAATTTGGCCCTGTTTTACTAGTGATGCGCGATTAAGTGCTAATTGTGCATCAAAAACTGCCTCCTTTTCCCGATCCAGGGCTCCCAGGCACTATTTTGGCCTCTTGCGGAGTCTCCATGGGCCTCGGTTAGCGCGCATTGACCGAGGTCCTCATCGTTCTATGTCAGCTGCCATGGCCACTCGTTCAAGGTGTTTTCGATTGTTGTTTTGGATTTCATTAGAGATTTGTTCAACCTGATTTAGTCATGGTTCTTTGACAATCATTCATGGATCCAATTCAGATCATGGCCTCCCTACTGAAAAAGCTTTTGGACCACCAAAAGTTGGTTTTCTTCAAGCATTGACTAAGTGAGGAAACTGTTGTCTCACTTGTCCAATCTCAATCCACTTCTCATTGCTCGGCTTCAAACCCTTAAGCCCAATCCTGAGGGATTCCACCTGTCCACTACGCGTTTTCCTTACCTTCCTGTCTAGCACTGTATCATCCTGCAACTCATTACAATATTCCAGTAGCAGGTCATCAATAGAAGGTAATTGAATCTTCACTTCAGGGTCCTCAATCATTGAAGGTTAGAACAAGCTTAATCAATCTGCGTTCACGACTGAGTAGATGTGCATGTAAGCTGGTATATCATGGCGAAAATCATTTTCACCAATCTTCTCAAGTATCCTGAAGGGTCCATACCTGATAGGTTTTATATTTTTACCTTCACCTTGCATCCTGTCCTTGCTGATATACACCGAGACTTGGTCTCCAACTTGAAAACTATGCTCCATCCAATGCTTATCATGCCTAGCCTTGTACTTGGCCTGGCTCTTTTCTAGTTGTTCATGTATTGCCTGGTGGATCTCCTAGATCTGTTTAATGAACCTAGTTTCCTTGTCCACATCACTGTGTCTATCAACCATGATATCTTTACCATAGACAAAATCCAAAGGAGACCTTGGTATGAAACCAAAACATGTCTCAAAAGGAGATCTCTATGTAGAAGAGTGCTTGGCTCTATTGTAAGCATGTTGCACATAACACAAGTGTTCATCCCAAAGCTTGGGATGTTTTCTGCAATATCCTCTCAGTAGCTGGATCACTATCCTGTTAACTACTTCTTTCTGTCCATCTATTTGTGGATGAAAAGATGTGCTTTTCTTTAACTTGGTGTCCATTAGTTCCCACAAACTTGACCAAAATTTCCCCACAAATCGGGTGTCTCGATCAAATACTATAGAAGTGGATAATCCAAAATGAACCGATATATGTTCAAAGAATAATTTTGTAGTTTGTTCAGCTATAATCTGTTTACTACAGGGTATGAAAATACACATTTTGCTGAACCTATCCACAATAACATACAGATAATCATGACCTTTCCTAGATTTAGGTAGTCCTCCAACAAAATCCATGGAAATGCTTTCCCAAGGGTGAGAAGGAACTGGTAATGGAGTGTACAAGCCTAGTTTTCTATTACTAGGCTTACTTTTAGCACACATAGCACATCCCTTCACATATCTAGAAACTGTCTCATTCATTTTCGGCCAATAGCAGAACCTTTGCAGTTGTGCAACTGTTTTACTTACCCCAAAGTGACCTGATATCAGAGAAG
>APFE031179604.1:0-16681 GCA_000404065.3 Pinus taeda
CTTTCTACATCTCATTTTTAGGTGTCTCGCTCCATTCACTCAGCTGCATTCCGCTAGAGGCATGCCATAATCGGACGGAAGGGTCTTGTCAGTTCATTCCCCTCATGTCTTATACTTGCTGGCTTAGGTCTTTTCATCAAATTTATTAAAATCCATGACAGTCAATGTTTGATATTTTAATGGACAAGACTCATTTCAGTCATTAGGTCTAGGGTTTGCGAATTGTTGTTCTCAAAGTGCTTCAATAATACTTGCAGGCCAAAGGAAGGTTCAATAATTCACTCAAATGATGTTTCTGAGCAAGAAAATATGAATTTTGGAAAACTGAGAGAGGTGTTTGTCCCAATAGGCCAAGGAAGAAAAACCTCCTTCACTTTTTACACAGGTGTCATGGTTTTAGAGAAATGTCAAAAATACAATTGCCTCAGGAGAATTGATGCACCTCTAAAGTGACCTTGGGAAAATCAAGTTTTCTCCTAGCTCGGTTAGCCAAATGACTTTCTTGATGCGTAAAATGATAACTTGACACAAATATCTTTCCCATGAGCTATCCTGAGCTCAATTTGGAGTTGTGTAACACCTTCAAAAGTTGACCGCAACAACACTCTGCCTTGAGGCAGCCTCACTAGGCACATTTTGACCAGTCTTGGGAGATTTGATTTTTGACAAGGAAAATGAAATCCAAATTGTACAATTCTAGTTGGGTTGGAAAGTAGACTCATATACCTTTCCCACGAGCTATCCTACACCCAATTCAGATTCGGACATTGGGAAGGCCTCCAAACGTCTCCTGCAAAAAGCGCTACGCACAGGCTCTATGCACCGCACCTTGGCATGATGCTTAGGATTGGGAGCTCCAAATCAAGAAAGGTTTGCATTTTTAGATTCAGCATGAAAAATCATGACTTCTGGTACATGGCCAAGAAATTTGGAGCATTTTTGGTCATTTGACAACTTTTAGGCACAAAACAGGGTTTTTCTCCCTGTGCGTTGCGCCACTGGCGCGACGCTTAGGATTGGGAGCTCCAAATCAAGAATGGTTTGCATTTGTGGATTCAGCATGAAAACTCATGATTACTGGTGCATGGCCAAGACACTTGGGCAATTTTTGAGTCCCCATGAGGTCAAAACCACTCAAACAATGACCTCTCTGCCCCTATTTTGACACACAGGAAGCAGTCTTGGGAGAATGAAGTTTTGGAGGGGCAAATGAGCATCAAATTCCGAAATTCTACTTGGGTTGGAAAGTAGACAGGTAGGTCTTTCCAACAAGCACACTTGGGCACAATTGGGACTTTGTAAAGTCCTCAAAATATCCTCCAAAGTTGCGCAATGCATATAGATTTAGGCGCGGCGCATATAGACCAAAAGGCCAAAATCACTTCCACTCCGCGAAATTTTGATTCGCGACTTTCTCCAAGTGGGCCCGCTCATTTACACTACACTTTTTTTGGCACCTAAGGCAAAGTTTAAAAAATATTTTCACTAAAGTTTGGCTTCTATCCCAGTGGCAAAGGAAGGCGAGAAGTCACCCAAGCCATTTGTCATTTTTGTAACGCTGCACTTGTAACTAATGGTTGGCTTTCCACTTCCACTTTGTAATGATTTGAAAAACTCCCCAACTCTTGGTCATTCTATTTCCCGATGGCATAGTGTATTTATTGTATGCAAACCATTTGCAAAGGGTGGGTTGTAATTTCTGGGAGACTGTGGGAGAGAAACTCAGTTCTTCATTGTATATTTTGACAGAGAATTAATGAAAGGCAGCGGTTCTGATTCATGATATTCATGTGGTGTGAGTGTAGCAAATGTGTTCTATTTATGTTTCATATGTATTTCGTTATGTTTCACAGTTCATTCTTATTCATTTCTAGTGAAATTTTCTAAGTAAGATAAGGTAGAATTCATGTTTATTGCTCTGCCTGTGGGAAAGTTTCATGCTCTGTGTTCTTCTTCTGTTGAAAAGGATTCATGTGTTTATGCCCTTTTCACCCTCTTAAACAATCTTTCCATTCCACATTATTTCAAATCTAATTGCTAGACTTTCCACCTGTCTTGCCTCACGAAATAATCTATGCCTTTGTGTTACATTCTCTGCTCATTGTTGTCCATTGGTCCCATACATCCCAGAAGCTTAGTCATTTATCAAAATTTGCCTCTTGTATCCATATTTATTTACCTAGCCTAAAATCAGTATTTCTTTTTGAGTCATCTCAGACTTTATTGTGTATTTTTACTGAGTGTGACCCGGAGAGAGCCCTCTCCTGTTCTGGTAGGGCTAGCTACTAGACCGAGTGTGGTTTGTGGTTACCCTAAATTTTTCCTTCCTTCAGCCTAAGGCAGATTTAGGTGCTAACAGAAACTATAACACATATAATTTCCCCAACATTTTTGGCATCGTTGTCGGCAAGGTGCTAAAGGGATCAAAGCATAGTTTCTTTCAAAAGCTTTTGGTATAATCTTAATTGCAGGGCAATTAGAGGGTGGAGATGATGGTAGACGTGAGTGAAGATCCATGCATCCACTTTTCTTTGGGTTGCTCCAAATTTGGGTTGTCCAAGTAAGCAAGGAGTTCAAGTTTGGTGAGTTTTGTTGCAATCAGTTTTTATTCATTTAGATTAAAAAAAAAATCTCTTTATCTGTAAATCATTTTTGGGGTGCTGTAAGAACCCCGAGGTACTAATTCGTGTGTGGAGACAAATATTTCTAAACTAGCAAGCATTATTCAAGGATGATTAAGAATTTGAAGGAGCTATCTCAAATCCTAGCAGCAACTGGGGTCTTTACCTCTCAAGAAGAGCAGACCTTGACAGCTATCAAGAACCTTTCTACCTCTCCAGAAGTGATCGAAGAACCTAATTTCCATGAGATACAAGCACATGAAGGGCTAGAATCCTCCAATAATCATGTTTTCCAATATTTAGAAGAATCTAGGGACTTATGGACAACATCTATTGGAGAGAAGCCCCTAAAACTAGATATCTAAGAGGCCAAAGAAGAGGACATGCTACATTCTCCAACTGAGGAAATGAGTCAATACCACTAGGATTAGATCGAGCATTGGTTCCAAACCAGTACTCCAACAAGGCATCATTCTCTTCTTCACACTTTCTTAGTATCATATAATTTGCAGCTGCTAGTTTAACATGCTCATGTACACTGTAAATTTTATATGTTAAATCTAAGCATGAATGTATCCTTGTACTTGATCTGCACATGGCTTCACTGGAAGTTTTGTTTCACTTGAAGGAGGACATCTTTTCTCCAGTATAGTAGAAAAGTTATTAAATAAAAAAATGAAAATAGTAAAGAGGAAAATAAGCCCTTTTGTGAAAACCAGATTGTTTGGTGCAACAAGATAGGGACTTTTCTTGAAAACCAAGTAAATGGTGGCCAAGGTTCCCAATAAAGTTTGTAAATTTGTATGAGTTCTTCAAATCATGTATTTCATTATGCCTTGTACTCATGTTGGTTGATGTGGGATTCCATAAGGCCCACCTACCAGCAAGCCTTATCCCATCGACATCAACACATTATCTGGGATTAGGGTTCGGGTTAGAAAAGGTACCTGGGAGCCTGCATGGCTTAATGGTAGGTATCCCTTTCATCTACTTAGGAAGTACATCAATGTTTCTTGGTGGATGAATTTTGCAGACCATTCGACATCGACAAATCTAGTCATGGCTAGTAGAATGTACCTGGTGCCTTGATTCCCATTAACATCAAAGGTGGGATATCTCGAATTGGTTAATGATCTCCTCAATCATCAATACTCCAATGGTTCTTGCTTATGTTCAACATCAACACCATGTATTCACATAAGCAAGATTGCACATGGGTGTGTAGCAGTTAAAGACTATATGGTTTTGAGATCTCGATAGAGATTTGCAATAGCTTTGATTTTTGTATCAACATTTCCATTATCATTTACAGTAGTAGACACCTTTCCTCAATTGTTTGGGGACATACAACTCCTAAGGCATGGGGGAGAAGGGGACCTTCAGTTCATCCTTCAGGTCTTCAACTTCCTTCAGTAGATCGAAATCAGCCTCCATTGTAGCTCTAGCTCTTCTTCAATAGATTAGATCAGTGGTCACATCAGCTCCAGCCATTCCATCCTCCACTTCATCTTGCAGCACTGGACACATCAATGATAAATGTAAAACTTGAGGTAAATTTGGCTTATGATTCTCTAATTCATTAGAAGGTTAAAGAAACTTAATGATTCACCACTTCTCATTCCATGCATTTCATCTTTCATAAACCATCATCCTTTTATTATCCTTTCATTCACTCCACATATACTTTGATTACAAGACCATGTTAAAAGAAAAAACCTTATGGTGCATTGATAAAGCAGCCTCTATGATGTCTTCTCCTTCCATGATGAAAAACATTAGGATGATGGCATTACTGCCATGAAATGATAAAGGAAACCACCTATAGACATTGGTCTTACGAAGAGAGAGTATCAATCACCCATTCACCATCTCCATCACTCATCTCTCCTTCAGTCGTCCCTTTCTTGTCCTTAATTTGTATTGCTCAGCAAATTAGTGTGACCTATTAAGTATGAAGATTGTTTCACCACAAGAACCAACACCTCCAAACATTCAAGTGAGTGTTGCTCCACAGGAACCAACACCTTCAAATATCCAAGTAATGTTGTCCCACAACAACCTATCAAAGAGCAAGACATTTGTTTGCATGAGGAAATGAAAACCCTCAGGCATGGGGGGATGTTGGGCCTTGACTATGCCCATTTTTCCATCATACAAAACCACCATTTATAACCTAAATTATGACACTAGTATACTCACTTCGCGTCATAATTCCATCATTTATCGCCAAATCACATCCTATGGCTCGTGGTTGATTATCATTATTTTTATTGGTTTTTCAATGATTAGAGATTATTTAGTCATGATTTACTATTGATGGTTTTGGCAAGTTCATTTGTCGAAGCATTCTATTGCAAGAAATCCCCACAAGTCAATTTTAACTAGTTACTGGGTAGTTGAGTACGAAATTGTTGTAGGTGAAAAAATAAATTTTGTGATTAAATGGAGAAGAATATTGAAATTCCGAGACACAGGTTTTGTTCAATGTACCATGTTCCATATAACCCAGAAATTGTTCGGAAAAATTCATCACCAAAAGGAAGTTAAGGTCAAAACAATTCCTAAGTACAGATCTTAATTACATAATTGTTGAACGTGAACGGTTTCGGTTTTGAACAGTTTTTGAATGGGTCAGCCATGTGGAGGACCATGATTTTCCTAATTTAGTTTAGGATCCTTCATGAAGATACATACAACTGATCCAGGATTGATTTCATGAGCCCCTGATAGCTGTAGTGTTGTTTTAATCAACCTTAATTGACTCAGACTGCAACATTAATTGTCAACCCAGGGTAGGTCTTGTTGTTTCAATGGAGTTCACACTCTCTGTGCAGATACACTCCGCCCAAGCATAAGAAAATGTAGAAAATTGTAAAACATGTCGTTGATCTAAATCGCTGAATCAAACCATGCATGTAGATACAAAAAACACTCTACAGAATTAACTCACAACTCGCAACTTTTGAAGTAAAGGCGTGCCACACAAGAATTAACATCTATTCCATCTAGTTACTATTACTTTGTTGATTAACTCTGTGTAACAACATAAGATAAATAGAAACAATAGAAAATGCAATCCATGATTTGTACAAAAACAACGAGAAACCATAAATCAATGAACTAAACTGAAATGTACACTACCTAATCACTGCAATACTTGCCAAAGAGGAGGGCCCTTCCTCCTCAGCAGTGCACAAGAAGAACACAAAATGTGATTAACAAATCAGCGGGAAAGTAATAACAGCATCACCATGCCAATTGATATTAAATAAGTTCAGGATTATAGAAACAGAGTAACGGTACTCTTCTATATGTCATCTCTGAGACATAAAAAGGTCGAGTCTTTTATAATTATTACAACCCAAAAATTAGAAAAGCAGATCAATCATGAGAATCTCCCGATTCTCATGCTGGTCAAAAATAAAGAAGTTACAATCTATTTCTAAATACATATACATCAGTTGCAACTGCTTGAGTCTTGCTGCTTCAAAAATAAACGATCCTACTGTCGACAACTGTTATGTGGAATAGTATCCACATTTCTAGCTTTGGTGCAACAACATTAAGCAAATGGTGGTTCGGGATGACGCGACGTAACTGACAATAACACGGTTGATGTGATGGTGGACCCATGCAAGGTGTAACAACGTCCGATGTGTAACAACAACCTATAACAGCGTCCAATGTGTAACAACAATCTGTAATAGCATCAACTTGTAATAACACCTTGTATGTAGCAGCAATTGTTAGTCCCTTAAATTGTCTCCATTCTTGTCATTTTTTTTCTTTATAAACCACAACTATTTACCTATGTTTTACCCTTTTCACATACCCTCATCTTGCACTAGTCCAAGCATGATGATATATTTCACATGTACTTTATTTTTCATATTTTATTTCAATTTAGCATTTAATTAATTATTTAATTCAGAGTTCTTACTTTTAATGCACTTTTGTAACTTATCCTTATCTGCAATAAATACTTGGTAAATAAAGCCACTTAACATGACTGCTAATTTAAGTGCAGGATCAGATCTCGCACTATTGCCAGTGCAGCGAATCCACACAGCAGATCCAGGCTTCCCTAACCACTACCATGTTTTGTGCTTTGTTGGCCACAAAGACCATATCAGCCAAAGGTAGCCAAAGACAAGACTGAAGTTGCAGATTCCTTGAACGGAAGCTGAAGATTTGGCCCATGGCCAGTGAGTTAAATTGTTTATATTTAAAAGCTGAGAGGCTAAAATCTACATTTTGTTATGTAAACGGTTGACCGAATGGCCTGTACTAAGTTTAGTAGTTATGGCCTTGGGCCGACGGTCTATAAATCACAGAATGTAGATAGAATTAGAGGATGGTAGATAGAGGAGATAACAGCGCTGTGTTCCAAACGTATTGTATATTTTGTTATCACCCAAATCTGGGCTAGACTCTGTATTTCACAGTGTACTTTGCCTTTGCGAATTAATAGAAAGAAGGAGCTATACCTCATTCCTTTCAAATCTTATCCATTCTTTTAAGCCAATGATTCTGATCTGAATTACTGAGTAGAATTTTTTCTTAGAAGGGAAACGAGTTGGCTGGCTAGGGCCCAACAAACCCAGCTCATTTACCCTATTTTTAATTTCATATTTATTTATGTGTTCTTATTGTTAAATTGTGATTTAATTGAATTCTATTTCCATGCACATATATTCCTATCAAAGTGTGAGTGGATTCGTTGTGTGAATTAGTTAGATTTACTTTCCTGCAATTTCCTTTCATGCAATTTATTTCAGTTGGTTTTCCTTGCCTAGTCCAAGTAGGAGCAATGAACCTGCAGTAGTGCACATTGGTGTGATTAATCCTTTTCCCTTTCCCGCAATTTATTTTCATGCAATTCCTTTTGATCGGTTTTCCTCACCTAGTCAAAGTAGGAGAAATGAACCTGCACCAGTGCACGTTGGTGTGTTGCAGCAAGTATTTCTAGTCTATTTCATGCAATGTTTCTTTTCTGTTCTTCTAAGTAATGTATATGCAGATTTCAGGTTAATTCTTTAGTGGTTGTTTCTAGTTATGGTTATTTACTTTCATTTTACATGTAGTTAAAGATTGGAAACATTTATTTTTACATGTGCAAGTTATTTCTGCAATTAAGTTTTATTTTTCAATAGTTAATGCTTATTTCTAGAATCAATAACTAAGTGCAAGGAACTCTTCTCAGGTGCAAGAACTGGTTTCTTGTCACAGGATCCCAGTTCTCAGAACCCTTGAGGTTCGAACCCTTGCATGAAGTCAAGAATATTTGGTAAGACACAACTTATACCTCTTGCATAAATCTTTATGCCTACACTAGTGGAAGCAAATTGTGATAAGTGTAGGACTGACTAGTGCAAGAAGGAAATCTTTAAGAAAGCAGGTTTAAGGGCCCACTTTACGAGACTCCTAAAGTGTTTCTACTAAAGAGTAATAATCATATACTCAGTGATTAAATATTGATCAGTTCGATTGATTGTCTTTTTATTTTGATTCCTTTCAAATGCATTCTTTCTTGTTCCAGCACTAGAGTACTTTGATGATTCAGTTGTCTTTTACTCTTTCCAATTTTATTATGCAAGTTCCCATTTAATAAAGTTGGAATTTACATCAGAAAGGTTCATACCATCTTTGGCATTGCCTGTGCTTCGTCTCTAAGTTTACAGATCCCCCAGGTTGACAATTAAGTGTTGAGGAGTTTGCTTAAGTGCAATTCCTGCACCTAACATTTTGGCGTCGTTGCCATGGAGGTGATTTGATTTGGTAAGAATTTTCTGTTTGATGCAATAGGGGTAAGTTTGCTTTTATCTTTTTCTATAGTGTACTTCTATTGTTTGGGAATGTTTTTTTGAAGGAATTTTACTGGTGTTAAGTATTCTTTGCAGCATTTTATTAGAAGTTGCTTTGTTATTCTTCTTTTGAGATGAATGTTTAGAAGAGGTAGGGGTCCAAACCCCACTAAGGGCCAAGGAAATATTGATAAATCTGAAGAAAAAAAAATTCATATTGGGTCTTCTTCTGCAGGCAGGAAGTCCAAAATTCAAACCCATCATGCAAGAACAATCCACCTGGACTCTGGTGACAGCAGCTCAAGTGTCGTTCAGCCCAAAGAGGGGAAGGTGGAGACTACTAGTAGTCAATATTCTTAGCCTGTTGAGAGTGGTTTGCGTGAAGGGGAAACAATGGCAGATCATGAAGATCATGTGGAAGGAACTGGCGAAAACTAGGTAAATGAGGAACAATCCAATTTTTAGTTTCCAATTGTGGATCTCGATACTATTGCACAGATGAAGAATATTCCACCATCAACTCTCCCTCATTTCCATGGTAAAGTTCATGAAGATCCTGACTCTTTTTTATTCGATTTTGATATTTTGTGTAGAAGTTATGACTATTCAACTGAAGCTCAGAAGTTGAGATTGTTTCCTACTACTCTCAAAGACTCAGCTTTGTGTTGGTTTATGGGGTTAGGAGGGAACACCATAACTTCATGGGATTAGATGAAGAGAGTGTTTTTGTCAAAATATCAAGAATATTGCAAAACCTGGGACATGCAAGATGAAATCTTTACAATTGTGTAGAATGATGATGAAACTCTTGAGGATTACTTAGAAAGATTTCTGTATATTTTACAAAGGTCGAAGCTTAAGTTTGATTCTAGTACTATTAGAACTTTGTTCTTGCATGGACTTACTGATGATGCTAGAAATAATTTGAACCTATTAGGACAAGGTGATATTTCTCAGAAAACTTTTGATCAGATCTGTGATTTGTACAAGAAATTTTGAAGGAATCAGTATAGATCCGGTAGAGGAATTCAAAGTAGAAACAGAAAAACTGAATCTACTGATGCTATGATTATTGGACTAGAAAATAAAAGGGAAAATATGAAGATTGATATAATGAATACTATTAGCAAATAGTTAGACTCTTTGAAAATTTAGCAAAAACTTATAAAAGATCAAGAGTCATTATGTATTTTCTGTCCTAAATGCAGAGATAAGCATCCTCCTAAAGAGTGTCCTTTTAATTTGATGGAAACTAATAAGTGTGCTATTTGTGCAGAAGAGCATACCAGGGAAAAGTGTCCCTCTATACTAGGGCTTAAAGTTGTAATCAAAGGGGGATATCTTGAAGCTGAATACTTATATGCCATGGGACCAAGGAGGAATTAGCCTCAAGTAAGTGCAAGTATGGCTCCCAAATTCTCTCCACACTATTTTGGTTATAATGCACATGCATATTCTTATCCTAACACTAATCATTCTCGACAGTGGCAGTATGGGAATCAATATCAACATGGACAACCTTCTCCACCATGGCAACAAGGTTGGAGAGGGCCAAATCATCCTCAGTATTCCTACTAGCCACCTATGCAGTCATATCCACCTACATATGCACCTTATCTAATGCCTCAGCCATCTTTACCTCAGAGTCAGTCTACTCCACCTTTGCCTTTACCCCCATTGTTTCAACCTCCTCAGTTGCTTGATCAACCTATACCCAATCCCAATAATAATTAAGTGGTGCAAATGATCCATGTAACGAACCTACCTTTACCATTCAGGTACCATCCTATTCCAGTTGGGGTTCATGATATCCAATTGAGATCGGGTAGGACTGTAACTTCAGAAAACCAAAAGCAACCTATGGTGATTGTTGAAGAGAAAAGAGAGGAGGAGAATCCTCACCATTCTACAGAAGCTATCACCAAGCATCCCATTCCCTTACCTTCTGAATCCTTACCATCCTCTTCCAACTAGCCTCCCTTTCCAGAAAGGCTAGTTGTGGAAAGAAGTGAGCCTATTTCTGGGACTAGCTTGTTTTCTGAACACAGGAACCTTTCTATTAAGGTACCTTTGCTTCAGGCCATTAAAGAGATCCACATTTGTACTAAGATCATTAAGGAAATATGTCTCAAGAAACTAGGGAGGAAGAGATTAGAACCCCAAACCATTCAATTTGTTGGTAGGGTAGTAGAGTTTATGTCAGGATGTGTGTCTATGGAGAAATATACTGATCCTAGAAACCCTGTTGTCTCAGTTTAGATTGGTAATGCCCTTGTCTCTAATGTTCTTATGGACCTAGGGGCAGCCATTAATGTCATGACTAGACAAACCATGGATCAACTTCAATTGTCTCATCTTCATCCTACTCCCACTGTGCTTGAATTGGTGAATAGATCTAAAATCAAGAGAGAAGGAGTAATTGATGATGTGATCATTACATTAGATTCTTGGGAATATCCTATTGATTTCATTGTGCTTCAACCAAATAGCCCAGTAGGAGGACATCCCTTGATCTTGGGTCGACCATGGCTTGCTACAGCTGATGCATATATTGGATGTCATTCCGATGACATGTATATTTCTCATGGAGATTCTAGGAAGAAAGTTACCTTATATCCTCCTGCCAGGTCCATTCAGGACCTCAGAGATACCTCATGGTTGGATCAAAGCAGTGATGAGGAGACTCAGTCCATTTCTCTTATACATCATTATACTGGGTCTTCACAAGAAGGTGAGATTCGAGATTTCTTGAATAATCTAGACACTATGCCTAATTTTGAGCCATTGAGCCAAATTTTCAGCCTAGATTTTCAAGAAAATCATGATTCTCATTCTTATGTACCACTGCCTTTGACCACTCCCTTGAGTGTTCTTGAGCCTAATACTACTCTTGTTGAGATTAGCCCTAGTAAAGCCTTGCATATTAGTTCAGATCTAGACTCATCTCAGCAAGAGTAGCTTGTAAACTTGTTGCAGAACCATTTTGGTGCCTTTGCATGGAGTTATGAGGATATGAAAGGAATTCCTCATAAAACTTGTACACATCATATTTACATTTAGGAAGGAGCCTGACTTGTTTGACAGCTCCAAAGGCGTATGAATCCAACTCTGAAAGATGTTTTGAAGGAAGAATTACAAAAACTTTTAGATGTCGGTTTCATTTATCCTATTTCTGACAACTAGTGGGTCTCTCCATTAGTGTTGGTTCTTAAGAAAAATGGGAGATAACATATTTGTATTTACTATAGAGAATTAAATAAAGCCACTCTCAAAGATTACTTTCCTCTTCCTTTTATTGACCAGGTGCTTGATACTCTTGCAGGAAAGAAATACTTTTCCTTTTTGGATGGCTTCAATGGTTACAACCAGATATAGATTGCACACGAAGATCAGGACAAAACTACTTTTACATGTCCTTGGGGAACATTTTCTGATAGAGTGCTCCCCTTTGGTTTATGTAATGCCCCAACTACCTCTAAAAGGGCAGTCCTGGCTATTTTTGCTGATCTAGAATGTGTAGAAATTTATATGGATGACTTTTCTGTGTTTGGTGACTCTTTTTAGGAGGCTCTCAAAAATCTGGAAAAAGTACTTCTTCACTGCCAAGAAGCCCATCTTGCCTTGAGTGACAAGAAATGCAAGTTAATGTGCAAGGCAGGAGTGGTGCTTGGCCATCTTATTTCTGATAAAGTTATCCAAGTTGACCCAGCTAAGATTGAGATCATTCTACGTCTTCTTGCACCCAAGACTCAAAGGGAAGTAAGAGGTTTTTTAGGACATGCTGGTTACTATAGGAGATTCATTTAAAATTTTTCTAGGATAGCTACCCATCCTTTTTGACTTCTAGCTAAGGATAGTGAGTTTTCTTGGTCCATAGCTAACCAACAGTCCTTTGAAACATTGAAGTAAAAGTTAGTACATGCACCAGTCTTGAGAGGTCCAAACTGGTCCCTACCTTTTCACATTTCCTCTGATGCTTCAGATTTGGCTATTGGCACAGCTTTAGGACAGGAGGAAAATAAGCAATCCTATTACATCTATTTTATTAGTAAGAATTTGTCTCCCACTGAATTAAATTATACAGTTACAGAGAAAGAGTTTTTAGCTGTGATTTTTGCAATTAACAAGTTCATGCACTATATTACAGGGTATGAAGTATTTGTACATACTGACCATTCCGAAATTAAATATTTGATGACTAAACCATTGACTAGCGGTAGAGTGACTAGGTGGTTGTTATTGTTGTAGGAATTTAATATTACTATTGTTGAAAAACTAGGAAAATCTAATGTGGTAGTGTTAGTGTCGGTATCTTCATCCCTCCATCAATGATCAAATTTCTCTTTTTGCATGCATATTAGGTGTCCCATCTGATCAACTAAATTCCATTAGGTCATGGATACTCTGATGGTAGTGGTTCATGTCAATTTCCCTCATGACATTCACCTGCTGGCCTGTTTTCACATGTTTTAGGTCATTTACTGTCATTTTGTTTCATTTCATTTACAAAAGTCAGTTTTAGGGTTTTAGTATCACTAGGTCTACGATTTTCCATCATGGTCATCCAAAACTCAATAAAAGGTCAGCAGGCACATGAGGAGGTTTTATAATTTCATATAATCATAAATTCACTGATGATATGCTCAATAAATGGTTTTTACCTCAAAACTCTGTTTTGAGGTGAAAACAAAGTTTTTATTTTTTGTACAAATTTCATGTAATTTAAAGTGTTTCTATATGTAATAAGTTTAGTAGCTACTCTTGGTCACCTTGCCAACTCCATCCAATACAAAAAACAAAAGCACTAATGCATCATTCCATCAATTGATCAAGAAAAGTCACATTTCAAATGAAAAACAGAGTTTTTGAGAAAAAGTGACTAAGACTTTATAAAAGTAGGTTTGAAATGAGGAAAAATTAAAAGTGCATCCATATATAAAGTAAAATTATGCTAGTCATCCATTTCATTGTGCAAAACATCCTTGAAGAGCCAAAATCGCGATTTGGAGGAAAATCGAGCAAAATAAGGTGAAAACCCTGTTTTTGTAGCAAATCCGCCTGGCGTTGCACATCAAAGGGCTAGCGCTGCACATCAGACTAGCACTGCACATCAGCGAGTTTCATCCAGTGTTAAATTACAAAGGCGCTACACATCAGGAGGGCATTGTGCATAGGGAAAATTTTAAGAATCCCCCTTAAATTTATATCTATAATAAATGGGCGAATCTCCATGGTATATAGGAAAAATGGAAGGAGATTTTATCAATAATATAATATGTATATATAATTTTTTGGCGAATCTCTCACTAGGCATGGCGAATATTTTACTCAATTATAAAATCTTGTAAGATCTTGGTGAGTCTTTCACTAAATAATAAAACTTTGTAAGGTCCTAGTGAATCTTAGCATTGTAAACTCTTAGAGAATTTTTTGAAAAGTATAAAACCATATATGGCAAGAGCCACATGGTGGAAATATCACTGTTTTTTTTTTCACATTTCCACGACATGGAACTTGTTTATAAAATTATAAAAAAACCAACCAAGTCCCTTATAATATGTAGGTAATCTTATAACAGAGTCTGATACCTCTACTATGCTTGTCTTCATTCAAGTGTCATAGCTGCTATACTTAACACTGTGAATCGCAACTCTCTCAGAACTCAACTCTATAGTGTAATTAAAACCTTTGGAAATTGAATTTGATAACTCTATAAAAAGGATTAGTGAAATAGAAGCTTTTGTGAATGAGCCCACTAACTATCATTGCTAAACAATCAATCTAGACTATGAAGTCTTCCATCTTGATCACAATCGTGCTCATGATCAAGGGAGTGCGACCACCTGGCCTGACATAATGGCCATCATAGCTTCCAATAATCAACAACCACCTTGCAACGACATCCTAGCTCATGTCTCATGAATTTTATTCATCAATCTTAACTGATATAAATCTTATAAAGATAATATTAGAATTCTCTCTAGATTCATTGTTAATACAACGGTAAAGGAAATTTTCTAGCTCAAGCCACTAGCCAATACCAACTTTGGTATTTGTGACCCCTTTGGGGGGATGCACCCACCCTGCCTCGTTGGGTTTCTGCCTTGTAACATAGTTCAAGGATCGTAAGACTTTCCAATCTTCCTACTCCATTAGACACACTTTATATGCTATACATAGTGAATGGAAAAGAAGCATTATAGAACACACAATTTCACAGAAGGAAGAAAAATATTAGCCAGTCAATATCAAAATATTAACCACTGATTAACAAAGAATAACAAGTAGTGTAATGAATTGTTTCGAGTTATTTATTTACAAGCTGTAAAGAATGTAGTGGAATGGAAAATATTACTTATGCAACCCTTCAATATTTTCTACTAATATGTCTATGCATGTACATATGAAATTAAGAGCATTGTTGAATACAAAGTTTCCTTTTCTCTTGCCTCCATTTTGACAAATCAATGTAAAATCAGTGTCACTTTGAATCTCCTTTCCTGTGTGGATGTTTTGACAAATCAATGTGAAATCAAAATCACTTTGAATTTACTTTCCTACGAGGGATCACATCCACAGTTGATTAGTAAAATATAATCTACTATATATTATGTTAAAGAAATTGACTGCAATCTACTGTGGAAACGAGACCTCAATTCTTATTCTGAATTTGAATATCTCAGGACAACATAAGAGATAAAAATGCATATGGCCTTAGTAGCTAGAAAACAATCACTCCATCATTACAAGACCACCTAGATTTCGACAGTTAATCTAAATAATGGCACTATCTGCAGTGCTTATTTACATTAACACCATGGAAAAGCAACAACAATGTTTCAAAGCACACTTACTAGAAAATTTGTAACATTCTGAGAATATTTAATGATAGCATCTGAACCTCATAGCTATGGTGGGGAAACTAGGGAACCCAAATATTGGAAGATATCTCATACCAAATCTGAGAAAAAAGTAAAAAAGGGAAAAAATCAAAATCTATAAATCAAGCAATGAATTGTTTACAAATCAAATACAATTCCTTTAACTAACAGTTAAATTGTGCTGATATATTTAAATATTTAGTAAGAGGGGAACTTCAAACCATGGAATATTACCTTTTTCATTACAGTCATCCCTCAGTGACTGATATTACAAATCAATACTTATGGAAAGATTGTAAGAAATTCTGTGAAATAGTAAAGCATAACCTCTATTTTCAAGCAACAAAATCAAGACATTTTTACATCTAGAGCCATAATTGATACATAATCAATTAATCAAGTCCTTGTATGGCACAGGATTGTTTCACAACCTCTATTTTCTCAATAACAAAATCAAGACACTGTATGTGGTTATTTCCAAAAGGAAACTGCATTTTAATTTGGAAGAGGATCTTATCAAAAGACATGGATTGATTCAAAGCTACAAAGCCTAATGGGTTACTGAAAAATAAGTTGGAATATGGGATCATGATACTTAAATTGAAAAAATATGCTTTCCTTTTAGAAACATTACAGTTATACAATGTTTTTTGAAAGCATTAGAATTTGAAATTGGGCCTTTCTATCAAGACAAATTTTCATTAATAGAATGTACTTTCCTACCCGAAACGTTGTAGATATCCAAGAAAAACTTGAAAAGCATAAGAGAACTTAGCGTAATGTACTTTCTTTCTTTCCTTAACATTATTAAAGAGTTGAGGTTCCCCAAGTCGTCAGGTAACATTCAAAGGAAATGACAGTTAGTAATAGTCCAATTCACAACTGAAGATGTGTCACAAATACGAGGGGGCATCTACTCCAAATCACAAAAGTGCTCGAGGTTAACATCTAACATTATTGGAAGCTTAATGCTCGACTGGGTGTTATTGAACCCAGACATTTTTCCAATCAACACTAAAAGCTTAAAGATAACTTCTCTAAGTCCTACATGACTTTACTATGCTCTTGAAGTGGGGGCACATGCAGGCTCTCCAAGTGAATAGTATTAAACTAAGTGAAGATAAGGCCGATAGATCATTCAGTGTGGATCTCTTTAACCCATAATTGAATACTATGTCTCTCTTGAACCCATAATTGAATACTATTAGGACTTTCAAATTTTTCATGGAACTCAAAAATGTTGGAAGAAAGTATTTGCTTCCAGAAAAAGAGTAAAACTAAAGCCTCTGCTTGAGGAAAATTAATGTCACACCACTAACACTTCTCCATGGAATCTGTATAGGTAAACCAAAAATGTAGAATTCCATTAGAATAT
>APFE031179604.1:17449-119479 GCA_000404065.3 Pinus taeda
CTATTAGTAATTTATAAAAATTAATAAAAATAATAATTGATTTTTATTTTATTTTTTATTTTAACCAGGTTAAAATGTTTAACATACATTAAATCACAACATCCATTTTTACTCTTGATCCACCAAGCCCCGAGAGGGATCAAATATTTTTTCACTCTATGCTAGTTTGCATATCACGATATTTGATACCTCTCGGGGTTAGTAGATCCAGAGTAAAGATGGATCTATTCTGGTTTAATTCCCCCATTTAAATAGGCTACATTCCAAGTGAATACCATGGGTCAATACCATGTGCCATTTTGGTGAATACCATGGGTCAAATACCATGTGCCATTTTTATTTTTATTAATACTAATATTAGGGTTAATAATGTTTTTTTGCATGGTATTAATAACAATCTAGTCCATGGTATTTGTCCCATAGTATTTTGCCCATAGGTTTCACCTAAATATACCACATTTTTTGAGTGTTCGTAAATATAAGGTGACTTATGGAGAAAATATAAAAAAAATGTTTTATTTGTTTACCATACCTCTCGTTTATTTATATTTTTATTAATTTACCATACCTCCTTTACAAATATGGTATTTGGCCCATAGGATTCACTTAAATAAAACCTCTTTCTTGAGCCTTCATAAATAGAACGAGGGTTATGGACTAAATATAAAAAGAGGTTTTATTTATTTACCTTGCGTCTAGTTTATTTTTATTTTTATTTATTTACCATACCTTTTAAGTATAAAAAGACGTTTTATTTTTTTACCATACCTCCACTTTATTTATATTTTTATTTGTTTACCATACCTCTTTTATAAATATGGTATTTGGGCCTTTGGCCCATAGGGTTCACTTAAATAAAACCTATTCTTGAAAATGGGCGGATGGATTCACTTAAATAAAAACCTATTCTTGAAAATGGGCGAATGGAAGGTTGTAACTCCTATTTTCAAGGGCTAAATTTACCTTTTTTACCCTCTCCCTTAAAATAAGGTGGGCTATTTGAGGTGATTTGTAAAAATGTACTATGATACAAAATATTCGCCCACTAAAAATTTAAAACCCCTTAATTTCGCCAAAGGGCAAACATTCACCCCTAAAATTTTCCATGGAGGGAAATGAGCCTTACCCAAGTACAACTGAAGCACGAACAAGTTGTAAAATGACCCATTGGAACCTGAAATGATGATGACAACTCTTTGAATTATGGTTCACTCAGCTGAATGGTGACATGAACCGACACTTGGAAAACTTTGGAAGGAGTGAAAACAAACCCTAGACCTAATACCTAGTGACCAAATTTTACTTCAAGACTCACTGAAATGCCAAAATTTGACTTTGACACCCTAAGACCACTTTGTGAGAGCATATTTGATCACCGGTGGAAGGTTTCACAGACTGACACAAACATTGGCTCCAATGGGGATGGTAGCTCCTTCGAGGTGCCAAGAACCATAGATCTTTGGGAAAGCAGACTACTGCCTTATCCATTGGGCAATATGGAATCAACATCTTGGCAACAAAAACATCAAAACTCAAGACTCAAGACTCAAGACTCATAATTGAAATGAGTAAGAACTAAGACTAACTAAAAACTAAAACAAGACACTCAAAAGCTGAAAATATACACTCAACAGCTGAAACTAGACATTCAACAGCTAAAACTATCTTGAAACTAACTAAAACAAAAAAATGACTCAAGACTAAAACACAACTGACAAACTGGAAAACATGCTCAAAATGGAGCTTATTCAATAAAACCTACTCTAACTATTCCATTCATCACGTGATCAAGTGAAGTGAAATAACCAATGCAACCAAGTAAGCATTCTGACTACTATTTGCATTCTCCACAAGTGCTTTCTTACGAACAACAAGAGAGAACTACTAAAAGGAAACTCCCATGAAAACTTGTAAAAAGATCCGTTGAATAATATGGATTCTCTATCTGACTCCAAAAACACTGCATAAGGATCTTGAAATTCATTTGCACTAGGACTTAGCTCATCCAATGGATTGCTTTGCTTCTCTTGATACCATGAATGCAAACTTTCATCTAAGCTTTGTGACAAGACTCCTGTTGAAAATAACAAAGAAACTGGTTGTCGGATCATGTTTGTATCAATACTTCTTTCAAGCTCACAGTTGGCTAATGGAGAAGGACTTTGACTGCAGACCTCATCCAACACATTAGCTATTGGATCATGAAAAACTTGAAAAGATTATTGCAACCCATTTTCTATTGGCTCCGATGAGATTACATGATTTTCTACAAGCTGCCCATCTTTTATTGAAGATATACTATGCAAATTTCCTTTCAAAAACTGAAATGATTCAAAACAGAATGGAACGGATCATCTTGCCTCATTTGATCATATGTTCCAGCTTCCAAGTCTTCATCTGCAACTTCACAATCAAGGGCATTCAGGGGCTACAAATCTGGATATGAGAAGTCTTGAACAAGGATTTCATTGCCCTCAAAATGGTTCAAATTAAAACTTATCGACAATTCACTTCTAATTGCATGAAAATTGTCTCTGATGAACTGAAACGAAGCAAAACAAAAATGCAAAGATCATTCACTTACTTCAAAATTTTCTTGACTTTCCTCCTCCAACCATAGCTGATATGCATCAGTTGATCACTGTACTCAAGCTACTGAAAGTAAACTTCCTCCTTCCACAAACTAGCTACTGATTTGTCTGCAAGACTAGCTTCTGTTTGGATAACATAATCATCATCATACTAATCAAGATTAGGGAATTCATCAGTATAAAACACATCATCATGCATACATGTCATATCAACAGATCTCTGCTCTCCAAGATGATCTATAAAACAATCATTATCAGATCTATGACAACTAGGATAAGAATGAAGGTGTTTTGGATCAGCAACTTGTTCTTCTTCAATCAGCGAGCCATGATCTTGAACATCATACTCATTCCTTGTGGTGATCATTTGCATCATCTCTTCTATTGCACTTACCAAAATGTCGAGCTTTACCTCTAAATATGTCAATTCCTCTAGATCTATGTTCTTCACCTCTTCTTCCTTCAACTTTGCCCTTCAGATCAAAAAATTAGCCTCTACATCTACTGCATTGTTCTGCACCTCTTCAATTGTTGCAAGGTTCCTTTCCCTCTGCTGAAACTCCATTTCCGGATCAAAGGCTTCCGGGTAGTGCAAGAGAGGGGATCTAGGAGGAGGTCTTATATGAACCAGCATCGAACAATAAACTTGGTTAAATCTGGCAGAAAACTGTTGTACTTTCTCCTCTGGCAATCTTTTCAGCTAGTTATACTCTTCTGGAATCAAGAAAGGGTTCTATCTGACCACCCACTTGTCAAGGAAAAAATTGGTGAACTGCTTGAAATCTGAGATGCTCACATCAGGTAGGGTTTTGAACCAACTCTTGACTTGGCCTTGCAAAGAAAGAAAAAAAGCCTAATACTGACATCCTCTTCATCAACTTCAAAAAGGTCAAGAAAAGACTCAAAATTCAATACATGTCTCCGAGTAGTGATGTTGTCACAGTCACCATCAAATCCTGGTAGATATAGGTAATGATTTTTAGGGAAAGCATGGGATATAGCAGGTAAAATTAGAGGCTTGTATCAATCTAGAATTTTACAAGGTATAGGAATATGTACAGAAGGTGTAGAATCAGTCTTGGTCTCTTGAGGCTCATCAGTTTGAAGATGGTCATCACAAGATTCAGAAAAAGGGTCTTGATCAAGGTCAAAGGCATGCAAATATTTCGCAATATTCAAAGGGAAAGAATCAAATGCAAGTCTAGGATCTTTTCTCAAATACAGTATACTTTGCAAAGCCTTCTTGACATTCTTGGGAAAAGAGAAGAAATAATTTATAACAAAGAACATAATGTCTTGGATGAAATTCCAACTTGAATACATGATCTCTCCATATTGTCCTTTCATGTTTTTGTTGGTCAAGTTCATCCTCCAGTGGAGTCCGTGGATTTGATGTCAAAACTAATTTGGAGTCGCCAGGTGAATGATTTCAGCCTTAATGTGTCTGATCATTGTTCACCATCAACAATTAGATCTGAACTTGATTACATTTTGCTGAGGAACATAAAACTACGTTTCCCAGTATGGTCGCCACTATGTTAGAACCTAGATCGACCTCAAGCTGAAGGGAGGCAATCCTAGGATAACCACAAACCATGCTTAACTTGGTAGCTAGCCCTACCAGGTCGGGAGAGGCCTCTCTCCTTGTCAATCTCAGTTAGGATGGTTGCAATTATGACTTGAGATGACTAAATCGAATATATATTTTAGGCTAGGTATAGTAGCTCATGGTTTCTCGTTTGCGTTTTTTAGGTTTTGGTTGCTGGATCAATTAGAGAAGGCAGATTGGGGCTAGGAAATCAACTCAGGGATACGGTCATGTTCTGTGGGGCGAGGTAGACAAGGGTCTATATACTATAAATGGATTGAGATGGTATTTTAAGATAGCTGAGGAGTTGAGGAGGGCATAAAGAAACTATGAATCCTCTTCAAACAGTTGAAAACATTGAAAACCAAATGCATTCCCAAGACAAAGCACAACAGTGTATTTTGTCCATTTACCTTGATTCATTTAGTTTTAGAAGAAAAATATAGATTTAGATACATATAAAAAATAATTACAAAGAAGAAACAATACATCAACTCACTGTCACAAGAATCCCACAAAAATAGCTATGAAACTTGGTTTTATTCCTTGCCAAACTGTTGTAGAGATATACAATGGAGTTCAAAGCTTCCACAAGAGTCCAACCTTTACAAATTACTAAAAAAGTACATAGTATAGGCATCAAACCATTCATGCTAGCTACTAGGGGTCGATTCCATGAGAAGAGGGGTGGATTCAACAATATCTAATCTAGGAACACAAAAGTAGGTAGTGGAACAACTTGCCTCTAAAACTTAGGAAACCAATTCATTCATCATCAAAACCACTTGATACTTGATGTATCTACCCTATGAGGTGTTTTTCATCCATATTTACATCAAGTACATCATTTACCATGCATACATTTACCAATGAATGAGGAAAAAGTCAATTTCCAAGAAAACTAGGAAAAATCTAGAAATTTAAGCAAAACTGGCAAAATCAGTTTAATGCATACTACCAAAAATTTAATGCATAGTGCCATTTCAAGGCTAGTTTTGGAGGCCTTCCCTGTGTCCAAATCAGGTGCAAGTTGGCTTGTTGGAAATCCCTGCCTATCTAGTTTCTGGAACAATTTTATTTTTCTGATTTGGAGCTCATTTTCCCCTCCAAAATTTGATTCTCCCAACACTACTTCCTGTGTGGCAAAAAAGTGGCAAAGGGGGAAATTTTTGGGTGTTTTTTTCCCTTTTGGTGACCAAGACCTTGTCCAAATCTTCTCAATATTTATGGGTTTACTTATTTTTCCATGATGATTCCAAATTTGTAGGCTATTTTTCAAATAGAGGTCCCCATCAAAAGCGTAGTGCCAGTGGCGCTACGCACCTATTGGAAAAACCTGTGTTTCAAAATTTAATGCGCAACACCACTAATTTAATGCATAGCGCCTATTTCAAACCCCATTTTGGAGGCCTTTCCTATGTCCAAATTGGGTTTAGGATATCTCTTTGGAAATTTTATTGATTCTAACTTCCAAAACATCTTGAATTTCTCAATTTGGGGTTCATTTGCCCTATCAAAAGTCATATCTCCCAAGACTGGTAAAAATGTGCAAAATGAGGCTGCCTAAATGCAGAGTGTTGTTGCAGTCAACGTTTGAAGGTCTTTCTCAACTCCAAATTGAACTTATGATAGCTCATTCGAAAGTTCCTTGTGTCTAGCTATCCTTTGACTCATCAAGCAAGTAATTTTGCCAACCAAGCTAGGAGAAATCATGATTTTTCCAAGGCCACTCTAGAGGTGCAACAACCCTCCTGAGGCAACTTTATTTTTTATATTTCTCTAAAACCATGACACCTGTGTAAAACGTGAAGGAGGTTTTTATTCCTTGGCATATTATGGACAAAGATTGTCTCACTTTTTCCAAATTCATTTTTACTTGATCAAACATCATTTGAGTAAAAGCTATCCCGATGTGTGGAACAAGGATTTGTAGAAATTAAGAGAAATGAAGGGGATAAGGGGCTTCTAAATTCTTGAGAAAATTTTGGGAAGTAGGGAGGGATGTTAGGAAATAGAGGAAAGTTTAATTTCAAAGATTGAGTGAGGGGAAGAGGTCCAAAAGGGAAAAACACAAGGTTAGCCTAGAAAATTGTCAAATTGTAGCAAGAAACTAGGGTTTGTGGCAAAATGAGGAATTTGAGGGATATCAGTGATGGGAAGTGTTTAATGAGGTACATTAAGGATAGAGGAAGGTGTATGAACATCCGGATACAAGTTTTGTTGATGATTTGACCATCCAAGAGAAATTACCTTCAAAATCCTAGGAGAGGGAAATTATTCTTACCCAAGTACAACTGAAGCATGAACAAGGTGTAAAATGACCCATTAGAACCTGAAATGGTGATGAAAACTCTTTGAATGATGGTTCACTAAACTGAATGGTGACATGGACTGACACTTGGAAAACTTTGGAAGGAGTGAAAACAAACCCTAGACCTAATACCTAGTGACCAAATTTTACTTGAAGACTCACTGAAATGACAAAATTTGACTTTGACACCCTGAGACCACTTTGTGAGAGCATCTTTGATCACTGGTGGAAGGTTTCAAAGACTGACACTAACACAATTTTCAAAAATGCATAAGTAGAGGACAAAGCAAAAACAATGGTTCACGATTTGGTTTACTTAACATCCCATCATTCATTTTAACCCCTATGACACTCACTAACTTCCCTTTCACAATCAAAATATGAATACCTATAGTTCTTTAAGTCAAAGAGGCTCATAGAATTTCTCTGACTTCTGGTGGGACTCGACCGTAAGCTTGATGACTTAAGAAGGAAAGGTGTTAATTTCCCTTATAAATCATTCATCCCCCCACAAAACCCCTTTTCCTAAGGTTAAGTTCTCTTGCTTAGGAAAACCTCTTTATAAACATGTTTTATGTAAAAAACCCACCAAATAAATTTATCCTAAAGTACTAAGTGTATGGAACACGCATAACATTTCATATACCTAAGTACAATACCCCTTCCGCTCATTTCACTGCATATTAACTTTTTTAACTTTATTATATAAATTTCCGAAAAACACATTGTCCCATATATATTTAACTTCTTTATATAAATTAACCCCACCGCTTAGTTTATTTATAAACTATATTATTACTCCATATCCCACAAACATATTAAAACCCCACCCATAGTCTTTAAGCCTATAATAAAGTGCCCCCGAGGAGATTAAGTGTTAAACTAATCCTATACCATCGGTGATTATAACCATGCCCCCCCCCCCTTTGAAAACTTTCTGGGTAAACCACTGCGTAGCCTTGCCTCCTAATAATCGTTTATTATCCCTCCCCCTCATCCAACGACCTGTGATCATATCAGTCATGCCCAATTTTCATCCTTTACCCACCTGATAAGGCGGTTTTCCCCCTAACCCCTAACATTACGTGTCAAATGATAAGTGGAATCGGTCGGTCCCTCCCAAATACCGCCCACACCATAGAAGCGATGCGATGAACCTCCTAAATCGCTTCCCCTATCTAACCAAAAAACTGCCAGTGTTCACCAATTAATGAACCCACCAAAATTAACCGTTTTTGCTATAAAATCCCATTCACCCCTCTTTTGACTCTTTTCGTGCAATTACCATTGATAATTTAGAAAAGTTGTTGCAACCTCTACAACCAGCTAATTCACTCATGGACCTCCGCCATTGCTCCACATATGCTACAGATAGCCTAGCTCATCCATGAGTCCATACTAGAACCATACAAACCTCTGCAACCTCCATAAATGACCAGTAACAATTAATTTCGCCCAATTCCAAGTATTTAATCATAGAAAACCCACTCAATTGTCAAATTCAAGTAATTCACCCTCATAGCACTATTAATTAAATAAAAAATATGAATTTCACTTTGATTTTTTACACTCTGAGCCATAACAATCTGCAAAACTGCCGTTGCCCTAAACACTCTGAATTACCCCCCACACTCAAATCCATAATAACTAAGTATGTTTGCCCCAATTTTAATGGACGTAAGGCCCATCTCCACACCTCATTTAGACCTAGACCACTTTCCTTAAGCTGATAAAGATTTCCAAATAAAAGATACCACTACCCAAGAGTCCCTGATCAAAGTACTTTGCCAAAGTAGGGACAAATACCCAACCATGCCGATTAGATTGGCCTTTGGGAGTCAAATTTACTCAAATACTAGTTCCCCCAAGTCCACATTTTCCCAAAGATTGTCCACTTATGTCATGCCAATTACATCCCAAGTCAAAGAGCAACCATGTCCCCAAACCAAACCATACTTTTCACCATCACTGATGAGACCATAAACGAAATGTTGTAGCTCCAACCAGGACCAAACCTAACTCCCCTCTCAATCAGACCTGTTGGACAAGTACCCCAAGCTTAGCCCTACAAGGTTGGCCCAATTATTCCAAACCCTCATCAAGGAAGAGAAGCACATCCCTAAAGACTCCCCTCCATATGTAGTTGCTATTTTTCCCCATGGGGCCAGAGTATTGTAGCCACGATATCCTATATTTTTGGGTACACTACTAGTGAATACATTGATAAGTTAATCCTTGCCTTCATGTCCATCTACACTCCAGGACAACCTCCTGGTGTGATTTATGACTATACCCAATTTATAGCTGATACTATGCATGAACAATTCCTTAGAATGAGCAGCAAAAGGGTTTTCAAGTATTCCTCAGTCTTATACCATATGTTCTTATATTATCAACCTGATAAGTTCGCATTCACCCTTCAGAAGTTAGACACCAAGGGTCAACATAGGTCAGTGATTTTTTGGAACCCATTGATCCACCAATATTAGTCCCCATACTCTTATTCTGATTTCATCGATTTATTTGTACACCCAGCCAAAACAATATTGACTAGAAGCCCTCCTCCTAGAATCAGTCCAAAAATAAAGAGAGTCCTCCAACTATCCAAGCAGACCAAAGTGGGTGATTGGTGCCTATACGAAAACCACACCGAAGTTAGAATCTACAGTTGCATGCTGGCACCATACAAGCTACCAAGATACCGCCCAATGAGGCTGTTTGCATTGGAATACTATAGACAAATCATCAATGTAGATGAAGTAAACTTTGTCAATACCAAGAAGAAGGCCAATTTCAAAATAAAAGACCAACTAGGCCCCTTCATATGCAACTCTAGGGAGGCAGGCAAAGAAGAAAATTTGATATTGCAGAACATGAAGTTCTAGAGAAGTTTTGTTTGGAGATATGACCCTTTGGAATTCATCGCCAAGAAGAGACAAAATGTCAAGTTTGGACCTTTCATTCACCATCCCATACCTGAAATAGAAGCCTATGCTAACCAAATAGAATGGGTGGAAGGTACCCTAGTGGACCAAGACAGAACCAGAGTAGACATAAAGAATTCTCTCATTGATATAGAAAGATAACTTGATGAGGGTTCTTTCCTGTAGGTATCAGATCAATCAAACCAACTAGAAAGAACCATGAGTATCCCTCTAGTCATGCAGACTCCTCAGAAAGAGGAGAAGATCCAAAAAAGAAATAGAGAGGGGGCTTCTACATCAAGAATGGGCACCTCTGATTTGCAATAGGAATCAAACAAGAGGAAAAGGATAAATCCAGCCTCTGAGCAGGAATACACTAAAGATGCAGCTTAGGTTACCAACACAGAGGTAAACAGAAGTAGGCCTACCACTCCATCTGAAGGTAGGCAAGAGCCTTCCACATCACAGACTCAGATGTTGGAAGGGCAGGTTAGTGTTGAAGTGTCTTCCTTTAGAATGCCTACTGACAAAGACAAAGAAATCAAGGAAACATACAAGGAATCAAAGCTAGAAATGAGAGGCTTAAGGCCCAAACTTATTCTCATTACCTAAAGCTAACTCCTACCAATCAAACAAGGATAATGTCAGCCTTTGACATTAAATAGGGGAAGCTACATATGTCATTCATTAAGCCTAAAACCCAGTAGCCAAAGACAACATCCGATTTCAGGAAGGTAGACATTGAAGTGTTGGCAAGGGATATTCATCCCATAGACCAGATTGAACTACACAAACAAGCTGGAGAAATGATATACTCCACCCTAACAGGTAAAGCCATAGCTGCTCATCAGCTACAAAACCCTCTAAATAACATTTCAGCACAATTTCAGTTAGAGAAGGCCTCCTCAGAGGCCAAGGACACCAGGATCAATTCTTTAGAGGACTTAGTGATTGAATTGGGACACAATCCCAAGCATATAAAAGTTTCAGAGCAGCTCATTAAAAAGAAGAACAATGATATAACTGCATTGAAAAAACAGCTAAAAATACCTCAGTTTCGGCATCGACAAACATTGGAAGTCCTTGAAGCCCAGCAAGGGCATGAAAAACTCATGGACTTAGTCTTAAATTTTAATGATCAACTAAAAGACATAGAAAGGGAATTGGATGCTTTAATCCAATTAAAATAAGCAGATGTGGCCACTGCTTCAACAAATGTTATCCTTACAGTCTCCACAACAGTGCCATCCAGACTAACAACATCTTTGGCAACTACAGCTCCACTTGCAACAACCTTGCTAGCAACAACAAAATCTACATCAGCAGCAGGTGCATCAGGAGAGAAAGCAACAGAACTAGTCAAAGCCATGGAAGAGATTTCTATCCAGGCTACTAAAATGAACAGGTTAAGAGAAAAGGTTGCAAGTTTGGAGACTAACTGCAAACTTACCCAACTGAAGCAAAAAGAAGAAGCACAAAAAGCATAGAGGATGAGTGAGAGAATCAAATTCTTAGAGAAAGACTTAACACTCGAGAAACCACTTGGGAAAACCAAGGAAATGTTGTGGGCCAATATCATTAACTCTATCAATGATATTTGGCCATCAATCCAGGTTATTTTTGAATAAACAGAGTTAGTTAAGATATCTATAGAATATATAGAGAAAGTAAAGGAGGATTTGGGAGATAATCCAGAGGATAACAATAAACTCATCCACTTCCTCAACAACAAGAATAGATATGAGCTCCATGAGCTAAATATAGAAGATAGATTTGAGACCATTTTGGAAATAAGGAAGGTCCTTTCCAAAAGGAACCTTATGCTTAATTTATAGGAAAAGTGCCACAATATGCAGATATCCATTGATAGGTTCATGGCTAAATTCCAGATTTTGAGGGAAAAATTTCTGCCCAATCCTATGGTTATCAACGACAAACTCATGACGCAGTTGGACTATGGCGATAGACTTAGAAAGTTGGCTAAGGAACAAGCCAACTCTTCATCCATAAAAGCGTTGCCAATAGGCAAAGTTTTGTACAACACATTTGAAAACTTGTTTTTCCTAGAACATGAGATCAAACATTTATTCCTCACCAAGCCCAATTTTTCCAAATATACTGAAGTTGATGAAATCTATAGGAGAATTATGAATGTAAAATTACTTGATGTAGAATGGTGGGAGATAATGACAGATTTATTGTGATAAATTTACAGCAAAAATTTAAGGCATAGTAAAATAGAACAGCCAGGTAAATAGGTAAGGACAACACATCAGGGTCAAAGAATATCAAGGTCAAAGAGTATCAGCTGAAAGGTAAAAGTTAAATAAGACTCTAGCATGAAACACTTCAATGATAAAGGCCAACACAACCATAATAAAAGGGATAGCATGAAATAGTTCAATAGATATCTCTATCTTCTTGCAAGAAGATATTTGTATTTCCTAGATTAAATCTCAAGTTGCTTTGAGATATTTTGTAAATAATATTTGTATAAATACTTCAGAAATCGAAGTATGTAGGGTGGATTCCAAACATTTCTATAGACTTATTGTTCTTAAGTCTGAAATTCTATTGTATCAATGACTGGATCAGCGAGTTGGATCAAGGAATAAAGATCATATATTTTACTAGATTCTTGTGTAAATAAAAGTTCAAATAAGTATTCTCTCACATTCAATATTATTTTTCTTTAAGTTTTTCCACATTATTACTTGTATCTCTAAAAATTTGAATGCTATAACATGGAATGATATCTCATTGCTTAACTGCACTCTGTCTTAACTGTTATGCATATTGAATGTTTTCTTCACAAATCTAAGTTAAGAATTCTTAATTGCACTTTGTTCATGATCATCCCTTGTTCTTCATTTTAACCTCAGTCTGAGGATTCTTAAGTGCTCTCTCACCCTGGTTAGGATCATTTCACCCATTTGAACTACATATTTGCACTTTACTTTGCTAGACTGTCCTGTGAACATTCCCTTTAATGAATTGATCCAGTTCTACTATCCATTTATTGGCTCCATAGTCCAATGGCTTAAAGACCCTTCTCTATCCATCTGTTCTAAGAATTCCACCATCCAACCTTAAATTCAAAACAAAACCCCAATGAACATTAAAAACTAGCCTAAAATCCCAGTAAAACAAAGCTAAATTATATAGAGAGAGCCCTCTCTGAGTCATAGGTTTGCTAGAGCCTATACTTAAAAGATTGGTTTGTGGTTACCTCAGTTTCTTCTTTCTTTTGATAACTTCTAAGGAAAATTCTGAGTGATAACATAGTGGAAACCATATTGGGGAACTCAAATCCTCAGTCCTAATAAAACTTTAAGAAATTTTTAAATTTAGATTTTGAGCCTCTTAAAGTAATTTATTAGAAGTTATTTAAAAAAATCTCACATAAAACAATAAATTTTTTTGAAATTTTGGCTTCAAGGAGAACTCATTATACTAGGGCTAACCCAGATCCAAACCCTACCCCAGTAGTTGATAATTCCAACCTAATTTTAAGAAAATCCAAAAAAGAAGAAAGTTCAGTTAGTCACACACCTTTAGGTAAAGCCACTTCATGTCCTGATGAGTGGTTGTTTTTATAAGGTCTTCCCTTTGATGAGCAATTTTATTTTCATTATTTAAATTGAAGTCTGAAAGTGAAATTTATGATACTATTCTCAATCCTAAGTTTATTGCAAACCTTGAAGTCCAAAAAGCCAAAAAATCAATTGATGAGTACATTTTGAATTCACCACAATCATCCCTTTGTATAGCCAAGATCCCTGAGCTTTTTGAATAATTATCCACTACTCTTAGTTCACCATTATTCCCTTCAACTTCTGAAGTCCATTCCCCACCACCATTCATAACCTCAATCCGTTACTAAACTAGCACTTCTCATCCACCACGTACTAGTTCTAATTCATCCTCCACTTCTATATCATCTTCCAGTACCTCAACCCCACATCTTAGCCTCTCCCAACTTATAGCCATGGCAAATAGATATGCTCCTCTCGTTTTACCTACCCCACTTGGTGATATGCCAGTAGACTACCAAAGCAAAATTCTACAATTTGATGGCATAGGACCCTACGCTGCATAGCACCATGTCAATAAGATGGCATACTACTTTGAATTACATGAAATTGATATAGGTGATGTTCAAATGAGACTATTTTCTCAGACTTTAGCTGGTGATGTTAGAAAATGGTTTAGAGGGTTACCTCCTAATAGTATTGACAGTTTAGATGTGTTTTATCAATAGTTTTTAAATAGATGGGAGAAGAAAAAGAACCCCTTAGAGATCCTTTTAGAATATGAAAATATTAGAAGGGGACCTAATGAAACTGTATAGGATTACTACACCAGATTTAATAATATATACAATGCAATTCTAGTTAACCTTAGACCCCCACCTAATTTAGCATTAATAAAGTTTCCTGATGGTTTTGACACGGACATGGTATACCAGCTCAGGGAACAAAACACCCCAACCTTAGAGGAAATGCAAAGTGTAGCAGTTAGTGTAGAAGCTAATTTGTTAGCTAAAGGAGCCAGAGTTAGGAATGAAAGAAGAGGATCTTCAAAGGATGAAGCTTCACCATCTGACCTCAAAATAGATAGTTTAGCCAAAAGTATCGAGAAACTAGTGGATAGATTAGACAATATGAAGAGAAAACCTCAATGGGATAACCAACAAGCACCTCCAGTTAGAAACCCAAATTTTAGGAAAAACCAAAACCAAAACACTGGAAAAAATGGACCTAATTAGAATACTAGGCCTCATTTTCAAGAAAATTATGCAGAAACATCTCAGCCTAATGATCTAGAACAAGATAATTGATCTAATGGGATTAGATGATGAGGATAATGTTTTCCTAACCCAAGATGAGCAGGAACCGCATATGCTGCAGCGATTGCAAATCTAGTCCAGAGAGTCATTTGATTATAAACAAGGATATGATTCTACCATTTTTGAAGTCCATAAACAGTATAACCAAAGGAGTAAAAAGAACTCTGATATCCATTATCAAACCAAGAAAATGGTGTCTAATCAACCCAAGAAAATCAAAGAAGCCCCAGTTTCTAAAATCCTCCAGATTCTCCCTAGACAAAACCATAATCCTTCTGACCCCACCATTGTAGATATAACCCCTAATCAACCTTCTGATGATCAGCCCTCCACTAAAATTTCCCCTAGAAAACCAGTGGACACACCTCAAAACACCAAACTTGAAACCAACAAAAATAGGTCCTCAATAAGGGAAAAGAAGACCATCCCACCCAAATCCCTACTGTGAAAATTCCAAAACCTCAAATAGACAAAGCCCCTTTGCCGTTCAATTTGGGAGCAGAGGTAGCTAAGCTAAAGATTTCAGTCCCTTTAACATATTTAATCAAGAATGAAATTTATAAGACACAAATAAACCAGACTTTAAACATTGTTGAAAATGAGGATTCGGTCAACCTGTTCGATGACCAGCCAGAATTCATATTTGGTTCTAATGTTAATGGAAAACCACTAGAAGGAGGAATACCACCCTTCTACATTAGCCTTAGCATCCATGAAAAAATTCTTCATAATGCAATGTTGGATTTTGGGGCCTCCCACAACTTAATGCCCAAATTAGTAATGGAGAAATTGAACCTAGACATTACAAGACCTTACAAGGACATTCTCATTTTACTCAAGTCAAGTAAGTGTCTAGGATTGATTAAAGACCTCTGTGTTACCTTAGTTCAATATCCTACCAAAAGCATCCTTATGGATATTGTGGTTGCTGAAATCCTACCGAAGTATGGCATGTTGTTATCCAGATCATGGGGAGTCAAACTTTAGGGATCTTTACAACTTGATATGTCATATGCAACAATATCTATTTTTGGACAACCCAAGAAGCTGTATCGAGAAACTTTAATGAAATATATGGTAAGTAGCCAGGATTGGCCTCAAAAATTTCCTATTTACTCCGTACATTCAGACATTGATTCCTTTATCCTATATAATGTTGATAAAACACAAGAAACTCTTTTAGACAATGTTGGTACAGAACCAAAAGAAATTGCAGTTTCAAAATAAGAGGAAATTGTCCAAACTTTAGAACTTTCCACTAAACAAGGTAGTCAAAATGAGGAAATGTTTGTTGCACAAGATGATGAAAATTATGAACATGAGATATTATGGCATCTTGAATTTGATGGCTCAGTAAATAAGTTTGGAGCAGGAGCATGAGTTTGGATATACAATATGGAGAATAATCATTCAGAAGGACATGCATACAGACTAAATTTTAAATGTACTAACAATATGGCTGAGTATGAAGCACTAATTTTAGGTCTTAAATTAGTTAGAAATCTAGAGGCCAAAAGAGTCTCCGTCATGGGAGACTCTGAACTGGTTATAAAACAAATTGATGTTGTATATATGACAAAAGAACCTAGATTAAGTTGTTATAGAGGAACCATTGTGGAAATACTAAACACTTTCTTAGAAACCAAGCTTGTTGTAATTCCTAGAAAACATAATATGCAAGCTCATAGTTTAGCAATGTTTGCCAACACCTGCAAGTTACATTTTCAACCTAACCATCAGTACACGACTGAAGTTAGGAACAGACCTGCAATCCGAGATAATTTGAAGAACTGGCAAATATTCTCTAATGACAAATAGATAAACAATTTTTTAATCTTAGAAGAAGATTTTGTAAATAGCAATATAGATACTGACACATCAATAGACCCTAACGCTAAAGATAAAATAGGAATAAATGAGATAGAAGGTGAAGAAATAGATAGATTTCATCCCACTAAATTTACAAAATCAGATGTAGAAAACCTAAAGCAAGTTGAGATTGATGAAATAATTAATGAAGACACTAAAGTAATCAATCTCAAAGATAATTTCTTACCTAAGGGATTAACCCCTTTGGAAGATTTTTTTGATTCAAATGATGTGTTGGAAATAGCACTGAGAGGGGGGGTGAATCAGTATTATCAAGTCAAATATTCCTTTTCCAAAACAAATGATATACGCTACTTGAGTTAGTTAAAAACGTGTATATACGCATATATGCAGAAGGAAAACCGCGTATACAAGGGAAGCTTTTAATTTACTTTATCTTTCTGATGATGATTGTTAATTTGTGTTGTAGAAACAAATAACTAGTAACCAGAGACAGTAAAACATAACAAAAGGACAATCACGCACAAGAACATAAGATATAAGGTGGAAACCCAATGTGGGTGAAAAGCACCTACTGCAATTTGTCTCTATCTTCTTTTAAATTAGAAACTTCTTTTACAATGTACTGGTGCAGTCCTTTACCAGTACGCAGGCTGCAACCTGCAGAGAGCTACAACCCTCTCTCGTTCTCCAACTTCTCCTGGAAGGGAGCTACAACCCCCTTTAGCTCTTGCACTAGCCAAGATACTAGTACGTAGGTGCTAGCCTACAAAAGGCTATAACCTTCTCTTTCTTCCAGGGACCACGTTTCATAAATTTTCAGACTAGATCCATAAACATCAATCAATCATCAAGAATCAACCAATCTCCTTTCCACCAATTAGATCTGAATCAAGTAGATTCTTCTCTGACAGCTGTACCCAAAACACAGTACCAGAAACCACACACCAAACACTGAACCTAGAACACAGCAGCAATAAACAGAAGCATCTAGATCACAACTTATAGCATATACGCTATTTCAATAACCTGCAACATGTGTGCGTAAACTTCTGCGTTTGGAACAACCTGCGTATACGCTGTTTTAATTCACTGAACCAGCGTGTATACGTGCCTTCGCTTCACTGAACCTACGTACAGATCTATAAAGGATAATTCGCTCTTCCAAATATTTGAAAACACTAATTAACCCAGATTATCAGTGTTATAGATCAAGCAAGCGCCACATAAAACAGACCAAAGTCATATAAAGATACTATCATTCAAGCTTAAAGATTATGACCCATCAATAGAACTTATCCTTCTTCTTTTTGCTAAGGTTCCTCCTTTATTCAGATCCAGATTTGCACCATAACCCAATTACCAGCATTCAGATCTACCACTTTTCAGATATTCAATAATAATTCAGATGATCATTTGCCACAAGATCTCCTTCCTATTTTATAGTCTTAGGCCTTCCACAACACCACGGTCCAAAACCATAACATTTCAATACCATGAACCCAAAACTAGGGATCAACATATCTGATGAGACGCCATGGTCCAAAACCATAGGTTCAAATCCCAAGGACTAACTACCATGGACCAAGAGTAATTTCCCCAACATATACGCGCTTTAGTAACGTATAACCCACGTGTATACGTGCCTTCGTCTAAATGAACATGCACATATGTCTTTTTCTTCTTTCTGAGTGCCTGAACTGAGATCTGTCACCAAGTTGAGTTTCCATCAAGGACAACACCAGAGCCATAACATCAAACCTATGCCATAATGCCAACACCAAGATCTCAAACAATACTTTCAGTAGGCTAGGTCGCGCCCGTGCCATGTACATAGTCTGCTTGCTACTTGTTGTTTTCATCTTGTTTGCTTTTCTTATTATCTTTGATATCACTTTTTTTGCTCTGCTTACTATTTTTGTTTACGTTTGTTTTATTTGCTTGGTATAGTACTATTTTTGTTTCTAGAAATAAGCACTGCCAACTACTATGTTCTGGATTTTGAATAGAATATGTGGCTGAAATTTGAAGAGACTTGTGACACTGTAGCACTTGGCCAGTCTTATGTCTGTCTTCTCTTTGCTTGGTTATAACCTTCAACCGATGAAGTCTTGATGGAAAATATGAACCTACTGCAAGGGAAGTTTTTTTCCAACCATGAAGCTGTGTCCACACTAGGAATCACCATGCCTGTACTCAGCCTTCTGCTCTGTTTGTTCAAGCTCATCCAACTAGTAGAAAAGGAGAAGGGGAAAATCTCAACTAGCAAACCTATGTCAGAGGTCTTACATGCTTCTCTGAAGGAACAACCTCTTCTGCTATCAATAAGTTGGGTTCCCTCTTCTGCTGCAGAAATAAATAAGTGCCTATGCATAGTCCTCTTGAAAAATACAAAGGCGAAAGAAGAGAAAGGCTTCCCAGGCAGAGAGGTGAAGCATGACACTCCACCAAGGTACTAACCCAGCTCGCTGGCTGTGCATAAATGTGTGTGTTATAGCATGACTCCACCGGGATACTATCCACGCCTACTGGTAGCAGAGCAACACCGGAGATGAAAACTTATACTCTGAAAATATTCAACTCACGAGCTAAACTACCCTTCCCAGATTCAAAACACTGTGATTAAGATGAAATTTTGATTGTATTTGACTAAGTTGGCATAAGGTGAACCACGTATGTCCATGAGGTAAGTTGGGAAGCCGAAGTAACGCGTACACCATTTCAATACTCACCGAAATACCAAGGCCCTGTGCTATCAATGAACCAAAACAAAGAAGTTGGAGTTCTACCAGTGTGTCACCAAGTGTTGTAGCAGCTACAACCACCCTCCAAAATTTTGGACTACACCCAAATTCAGAGACTCCCCCAAGAGTTTCACTTGATGGTTGCATACACTCAGGTTCACTTCGTGAGCTTGTGTGAGCCTTCACACCCACCTTGATTGTTCATTCCACCCAAGATTTTACATGTTGATGTCAATGTCTTGCTTGCGACCATGTTTTTGTCATGCTCAAGGTCTTTGCTTCATGTGTACATGTTATGTTTGCTATGAAACATTTTTCACACTCACACGGAGTCACATTCACTGTCACGCAAGCATTGTCATGCTCGATCAACGATCAATCATGAATGTTGTGCTTGTCGCTTGCACCGTTGGTCGCTCATGTTGAACATGTGTGTCTAGTTGGTCTGAGTCATCTCATCATCAATTCATGAGGGCGTGTTTTTGTAAGATCACATTTGCATCTTTCAATCATTCACACACTTAGTCATTTTGTTGAAGTTCTAATAACTAGACTCCTCTCTGACAACTGGACCATCACTCCACCATCGACCAGATTGACTGTCACCCAGAACAACGTAGAAGAAAAAGCAAGTCTTTTCAAGTTGCATTGCTCGCAAGCAATTCAATCAACCTTCATGCTGGCCACCTAGAGAGTCAAACCCAGCAGCCACCATTAGACTGAATCCCCTAAAAAATTGCGCAGTTTTGATGAGTAGGCCTTCTACTACCCAACAATTTGCTCAGCTCAGAAATTGTGCAAAGATGATTAGCAGGCCGACCTCCCAGCCTCAATGAAGTTTCCCTTGCTAGCAACTCCCAACAGTAAACTATCAGTTCCCTCCAGGAATTGTGCATTTTCTGCTGCCAAGCTCCCAGCAGTTGACTTGGGAATTGTGCAGTTTCTACTGCCAGTGGCCCAACAACTAGCTGACAGTTCCCTTCAGGAATTGTGCAGTTTTGGCTGCCAGGCTCTCAGCTAGTTCCTCCAAAAAAATACTTAATTTTTGCCTACTGACCCTCCATGTAACCCGACCTATTCCTCTATAAAATTGTGCAAATTTCGTTGTCAAGCCCTTGCTACCCGCTTGTTCCAGAAAAGGTGTAGATTTTGTCCACCTTGCCTTCATGCAGCCCAGATTGTCTCTTCTAAAATTTGCACAATTTTTCCTTCTAGCAGAGCCAGACCTCGTGGACAGTCACTATGAACTTGGATTTCCCATGTTCATCACGCAGTGACTCTTGCACCATTTTCATCAATAGTTCTCGAAGCCATCATCCCACCTCGTAATCTTGTTGCCTCTCCCAGTGACCTAAATCTGAAATGATCATGTGTCATGGTAGACTATGAGGCTTTTGGATTTGATGTCATCTCGTCATGAGTGACTGTAGGTATAGGTAAACCAACAAACATGATGCAACAACGAATGGGATGAACGAAGGGAGCACATACAGAAGGACAGGTTCACTAATGGATGAACGAATGATGCATGTGAAGATATGTGCTCGCAAATGGATGATCATGCAAAGATGTGTTCACGGACGGACGGATGAGAAAACATGCAAGATGTGCTCACAGGCAGATGAAAAGATGAACATGGACCTTTGACGTACATATGAGCCTTTCAAGCCTTCCAACATACAAGCTAGCGGCAATTTCGCAAAGCAACATTAAGCGAACCAATTACCATCGAAGAATACGCGCACTTTTCCATGCGGAGGTGAAGCTGTGAAAAACTGTGAAGACATCCATCACCCAGCAACACTACAACTCAACATGCACTCCAATAGCAACACAAATGTACCAGCACTGTCATGTCGAGTCATGTCATGGGCCATGTTGTCCACATCTCCACTGTGAGCCATGTTGTTAATTCAATGTAATGTAATGTGGATGTCCAAGAGACCCACTTGTTGTACAAAGAGTCATGTAAAGTTGAAAAGTCATGGAAGTCAAATAGTCATGAGGGTAGTCGAACAACCACAAGGGTCAGTTTCACCCTTGGCTATAAATACCCCCTCATTTGTATGTGAAAAGGAATTTTCACCTCAGCTCCTCCCACATAGCGAAGAGAGTCTGTAATATTTTTTTGAGGAGTAAGTAGTGGCTCCAATGCCTCACGCTCAGGGTTAGTGATATATGGTGTAACAATGTGTCTTGGAACTTTAGCTTAATTCAGAATCTTGATAATAGGCTAGCACATTTTCACACATATATTGTAACTTTTGTAAGACTAATCTTGAACACTTGTAATGCATGTTGCTTTAACCTGTGTTGAACACTTTTAATTATTTCACTTGTTGTAATGCATAATATTTTAATGAAAATGTGTTGTATATGCTGCTAATGTTTTATCTCCCGAGGTGGTTACACCCTAGGACAACAGACAAACCTTTCACATAAAACTTGTTGTAACAACTGTTACACTCATGTGTGCTCATCTATCTTCCCTTATGTGTTGTGACTTCCGTATCCATGTGGACTGCTCCTCCAGAAGTTTTGCATGTCCTGTTGTGTTGTGTGTTCCTAGCAAAGTTGGAGCTTCCTCCCAACCGACTTGGGACTCACTCCCACCCTCTCCCTTTATAGTGAAAGACTCATTAACACAAGTACACTACAAATCACCAGGCACATGAAAATCACTTCTTGAAGACAAAAAAAACCACTCTCCTATGCTGACAAGCAAGAGCTGAAGCAAATCTTTAAGACAATGGAAACCAGCCCATAATACCAGATGGGACTCCCACACGAAAAGATGTTAGATCTAGTTGGGACTTCTTATGGGGGTGATCCCCTGAATGTTGGCAGGACCAGCACCGTCAACATGTTGCTGCTACAAAACCTTGATTAACCATATCTCAGAATATATATGTTATTGTTATAAGTCGTACCCACGTATGTACTTGCTTCTTCTTAAGACGAACTACATACAGATCTCAAAATATTGAATAACTAAGTCTAAATCACTATCACACTGAATCAATCACTAAATCACATATTGAACCAATCGTAGATCATTGAACCAAATAAAAATCATCACACAGTAGAATCATCCCTAGTCAACATATCATTCCGTACACAAGTCGACCCAACCAACACTATTAAACACAGATTATCGTAAGAGAGACTTCATCGATAGACAACAACAAACATAATAGAACTGATCAAACATCATTAACATCTCATATTGCAAAACCCTAACAGATGTACACAAATCTTATAAAGAATATATGTGTATGTACACTCTTATCACTCACCACACTTGCGTACAAATCTTTCCATACTGTAGAATATATACATGACTACCCAATAGAATATTTGCGATGTACACGACTTCTCAGTGTCAAACCATCATACAGATCTATAATCAATGAGACATACCTTTGCTACAACACAAAATCTGTCAAACCCAAATATCGACATGCAAACTATTATAGACAAACAGAATAATATCATCATCACAAAGCTATCAAACCATAAATAGATTATTCATTATGTAGTCATTTCAGATCTATTAGATTTAATCCATCTCTATGCTCCCTAGTGCACTCTTATTTCAGATCAAGTCCTTCATAAATAATCCATCACATATACACCTTAACACTTGATCTCCTTCCCTTTATATAGTATAAGCCTTAGTCAATACCTTAGGAAAATCCATTAATAATGCCGATGGTATTCTTTGAAAGGATAAAATATATGTTGTCACGATCATTACTATGGGCTAGTACCATGGTAAAGACCCCTGGTTTTCATAATACAATGGTTTAGAAACTGTACGTGACTTCTCTTCATCATACCTGCATATGTACGTGGATTATATTCATAGGGCCCATGTATACTTTCCTAAAATTCACATTTATCATATTTATATCTCTGAACTGATATCCTTTGTCCATATCACCTGTAGTATCTACATAACCATCATGTTGACATATTTATTAGGTGGGTTGCCATCAAAGACGACCTTTTTCCATTTTCTCTGTCACAATGCATAATCATCATGTTGATATATTTATGAAGTAGTTTGCCATCAAGGAAAACAAATTAGTCATAATGCCAATAGGTGGATTGGTTGTATAGTCATCTTGTTGTTTAGTTTTTATATGACTTTGATGTCTCTCTTGTTGACTTGATTATGTAAGGAAAGGTTGTTAGGCTTTTCCCCCATGTGGATTTTCCCAAGGTAAAATATTTTGTTCTTTTACGGTTGTCCCTTTATGATCCTTATGTAATTTTTTTATATTGTTGAGATCCTATGTGTAATTTCTTTATGATGGAAAAGATCACAAGAAATGGATTAAACTAATGAATATCATAAGTAATTATCAACTTATAGGATGTCGTAGATTTTCAACATGGTGTAAGAGCATCCCTAAAAGAGTAATTCATATTTTCAAGAGGTTGATTTGTCATCTAGAAACATATCTCAAATGAAGTCATGTTAGCACTATAAGCCTATCTCTATGTTTTAGCTGAGTTTAGGAAGAAATCCCACTGCATATTTCTTGCCCTACCTAGGGTTTATCCCAGTAATAAAAAGAAGGTGAAAAACTTTGTATTTATTTAGAGAGTGAAAAAAGCTTCAATCTTTAGAACTTGAGACAAGGGAAAAGAAGATGCAAAGAAATCAAGAAATATTACAGAACAAACAAAATCTCCATAAGGATAAAATAACTCAGAACGCATTAGAGGAAAGGCCAAAATATCTTAGTACAATTGCAACAAGATGAAGTTTGAAATATCTCAGTCTGAGCCTCAGAAATATCAGAAGTTTGAAGTGCCTCAAGACAAAAATTATCTAAACCTAGAATTGTGAAATTCCTCAAAGACCTATATGGTTGCAAAGGTTGAATAAATAAGGAGAATTTGAAGGTTTAGAAGATTTTTTTTGAGATCTAGTTCCTTCATATAGTTGAATTTCTATTTTTTTTGAGAAGCCTTAGACATAACCTCCATCAAAATATTTTTTGATGATCCTTGCAAAAAGAAGCTTGTTTTCTTACCTCAAAACAAAATTTATGGTTTGATCTAGATGAGCGAGTTTAATTTTGTGTAAATTCAACTCAATGTGGAAGGTCAAAATATTTCAGATATTCTATAGTAATGGCCAAATTATAGAGGGAGTTAAGAAAGTTTATTAGAAATATCCAAGCCCAAAAATTAGATTGTTGATGAAGAGTGATAAATCTCAAGGAAACTTTTTTAAGGTCACTGGTTTTTCGCTCAAATATTTTGAGTAGGGGCATCTAAAATAAAAAAGAATTAAAATCACTTTTCAAGATGAAAATATTAGAGACTGCATGGATAAAATCATTTGTAGATCTAGTACTATTCAAAGGTATAAATGACCGGAAACATATGAATCGAACATGTTGAAGATATCTTGAAAAATCATGCATCTACTACTATAGGTATTCAGATACTAGTATATATTTTGATGGAATATGTTATAACTACTACAATTTTTTGAAGAAGCCATTCTACTTGGTTTTATGGAACTAAGAATGATGATTATTATGGATTTCATCTCATATTTATTCTAGGGTTTTGGACTAATTTTTGGTATCTAGTGTTTGTAAACCCTAGAAAGCAAGAATGGCTTGGATAAGAGATCCCTAGGGTTTATGGAAAACACCCTAGGATGGAAGTTTTCACTAAAAGAAGAAACCATAACCCTCTCAAGGAGGGAACGAAATCATGTTGATGATGAGGACAAGGGTGATAAAGCTGCAAGATGGATTCAAGAAGACTAAGGATCAAGAGGGGGCTGACTTTATTCTATAATCTCCAACAGATATGTATCTTATTTCTCTCTTCTTTAATTATTATTGTTAATACTTTTCTATTAGTCTCTTGTCTATGAATTCTTTTCTTGGTTGTAATTGTTCCTCCATAACCTCCTAGTGAGGATTGCAAGTACATAATGATGTCGAGGCTTTGATAGTGAATGGTAGAAGTGTAAGAACAAAGAAAAGTGTGTGTCTATAAGAATTTCCATGGATCATAAGTTGAGTTGACATATATTATACTAGAAGAAATCCAAGCTCAAAAGGAGCCAAGAGATCAACAAGTTAGAATTTTACATGCAGAAAATGGAAGAATAGCCAAATTCAAAGCAATAATTGAATACAACATTCTCTCAATAAGAGGGAGAGGATCGTGACAAGGCCTGTTCCCAGTTGTAAGGTACACTTCTATTATATTTGTTTTGAAAATTTCATCAGGTTGATGTAGATATTTCTTTCCTCATTAAAGTGATTAGGGAGGAAGAAGTGTATGTAAATCTACCTTAGGATTTGAGGTACATGCAAAGAAGTCTCATGATTAAAGAAGGCTATCACAAGAAGACAAGTTGGACTTTGTTAATCTTATTTTATTTGTCTCTAACGAAAGATGAAGGAATCATTTCAAAGGGATAAATTGTAGAAATAATTTCCTTTGTAATAAAGGGAGAAACTAGAGAACCCTATTTTAGCTTAAGAAGGAGTTGACCTCTAAGTCTGAGATGATGGACTATGTTTGACATTGTGTAAAATCCCTGGTTAAAAATCCATGTCAAAGAAATATAAGACCATAGTTAATGGGACATGTATTCCAAGCTGAATGGTGGGTAAGACATCCTAGTGGGTGTTCATTTAGTTTATTATGGCTAAGGAAATTGGAAAAGGCAAAGGCTAAGGCTTTGGAAAGGAAAAATGACATTTTTAGCACATTTATTTATGAAAATAATGGAAATTAGGAGAAAAGGAAGGTGAAAGGTCACATGTTGCATGTGTGGAGGAAAATGAAGGAAAATAATGGTAATTGAAGAAAATAGAGGCCTCATTGATAAAAAGGCTTATAAGGATCAGTTCACAGGTTTGGTCAGTATTAAGCTTTTGCTAAGGGTTTTCATTGGATTAAGAAAGGCCAAGAAGGCAAGAGGAAGGAAGGAGAAAGATAGGAGGAGCAGGATCAACCAGTTACAACATGATTCTTTGCAAGTATCGATTCTTCATGGGTGATTTCCTTGTTAGATTTGCATGCATGGTATTTCATGTGGGTTTTTTGTTGTTATGGCATAGGTTTTTCTAGGTGTGACATTGTTTTATCCTAGCCTCGCCATTTCCTGATAATCATGGTGTGATGGGGTTCTCATGTTTTGGTTGAGATGGATTGCCAAATGGATTCGAATCTATGTGAGATGGATCTCCAAATGATAGAAAACATGGCCTAGTAACCCCTGAACTAGAGCATGGGTTGTAGTAAAGCCGATTTTATGTTACCTCTATGGGCCTAGGAATCATTGTTAGTGAAAGGCAAGATATACTGTAAAGCGAAAAGGTTGTTTACTCTCTCTTGGGTGTAGCAATCCCAGATTGGGGTATGCGGTAAATCCTAGAGAGTGGGTCTCGGTTTAGGGCGTAGTGATCTGATGTGGATTGCGGTAAAGCCTTAGAGACTAGGAGATAGGAAAATTCCTCACAATGTAGGTGGAGAAATTCGGTGGAAGATTCCATGCTTGTTTGGACTAGTGATCGTGTGGAGATCATGGTAAAGCCTATTATTACATGTTCATTGTGTTGGCCTATTGATATGATATGGATTACAGTAAATCCTAGTTTCTATTGATGAGGGTGGGGTGGTTTAGCCTTGGGATGCTCTCTTTGGTTCTTCTAGTGATTAGGTGCTCAATATTTAGCTCAAAAATCAAATTTCTTAGAATGGATCTTAGCTTAAACGACCGCATTAGTCTTGGAAAAACAATCCAAATGAAACTTGTTTCGTCGAAAACCAAGTTCATATGAGAAAATTATTATGTTCTGATTGCTTTGTTAAACAGGTGAAATTTTCCAAAAAAAATGCCTAGTTACTGCACAGTCAACAGTCTATATTATTGACATGGAAAGTGACTAGGCATGGTCAAATATGGTCAATAAAGTATCAAAGATGGACAAGTGGCATTGTTCCCTTGGATTTCAGGTGGTGTGTTGGCATGTTTCTATTGGTTAATTTGGGCTAACGAAAGAAATCCACGTGGCAATCCCAGAGGCCACCATGTGGCACCTCCCAAAGGACTTGACAATCTTGGCAATGGAACAAAATTTTATGGTGGAGGTCGGTCTTAGGATGGGGTCCCCTGTGTCAGTTTTGGGGAAAACACCCAAGTTTTGATTTAAAAAGATGTAAAGTATCCTTGAATTATGGACGCGGAGTGCGGAGTTAGTTAAGAGTCAAAAAGGGTTTTTACCTTCATTTATGTAAACTTGAGTCAATTTTTGAAGATCTACCCTTGGCTCGCGAACCATGGGATTGTATAAATAGGCTTGTCTTAGAGAGTCTAAGGAGAAAAAAGTCTTTGTCTATGGGTACGACTGAAGGAGTCTAGAGAGTTAGCGCAGGAAAGTAAGTCTTAAAGGGAGGAAAGGCTCTGCAACTGAGTGCACAGAGGCCTAGAGTAGTGTCTGCAACTAAGTGCATGGATCCCTGTAGCTCAGTGCATAGGGAAGTATTGAGTTTGTAAACTTATACTAAATATCAATAAAGAAGGTTGTTGCATAAATTCCTGTGTTTTATCTCTTTACTTCTATTATGTATGATTGTGATATATGCTGTGATGAAATGATGTATTTATAAAATAATGATGTATTGATGCGTAGATTTACTTGATCCATCTCATTAACTGAACGCAATTAATGTTAAGTGATTACGCAAATATCATAACACTTCTATTAAAGTTATCAAATGCTTAGGTAGATTTGAGTAAATACTTACCTAAGGATAATCTATGGTGCATGTAAGTAGCTAATTTTCTTTTTCAGGGTCTGCAACAGCCAGTCGTAGACCTTCATAGAGGTCTAGAGGCCGTTCGAGGAGAATTGCAGTACCAAGACCTAAGGGCTTATATATCTACTTAGGGTTGGATCTATGGTGCAAAAGGACATCACACTGATCTATGGACATGGAAACGTGGTTCCGACATCCCCCCATACTACTTCGAGTGAGACTTGAATCCGCACTACATGGATTGCTGCCGAAAGGGCCAGTGATATAGGGTTTTTTTTTGGCGCAACTAACTTTGAACCTGGCTCAGGACCCACTAAGCCAACAAATGGTTCTGTTGAAAGGACTAAGATCTTCATAAAAGCTATGTGTGATGTCGCATCACTAGAATCTAACCAAGAAGGAAATTGAGAAGTGGTTGGATAGAAAGATCCACAAATTCGTGGCACAAGAAAATAGAAATCTATGTCTGACAAAATAGCAGTGGTTGGACATATATTTGTACATAGAAATACATGAAATTTTCTTCTACACCTTCCCAATTGAATTGTATGAGTGGATAGCTAAATTAGCACATGGCCAAGGAAGGTGGAGGCTTGACAGTCCAATAGCATGGACTCCATAGCTAGTGTGGAGGTTGGAAGCCTTCGAAGATAAGATCACATGTGTTGTTGACCATTGGCTTGATTGGGTTATAGGAGGATTTGTTACGGAGTTTGTGGTTGACACCTCAGTCAGTTACATCGAAGCAGAGTGATGCTTCTTCAACGGACCGCGAGGTAAGTATTCGAGATTTTTGAATACCTGGATTAAGATGCTCTTGTGTGAAAAATGGGTTATGTCATTGCCTTTATGTTTGGATCTACGCAAAGTGGACAGAGATTTAGAAACCAAGAAAAAGTAGGTCCTAAATATAGGCCATTGATTGGATCTCCTTCAAGTGACAACGAAGGAGCGATGCATGCCTTGCCGTGGAGTGTTGTCTAGTTGATAGGGAAGGTTTTTCTACGGATACATCATACATCCACACTACCTCCACCTTCACCTACACAACATAGACCTTCATCCACACTACCACCACCACCATTGTCGTTTAACATGTTGAATACAATGAAGTTGCCAGTTTTCAAGGGCTTAGGAAGTGAGGATCCAGATCAATTGTGGTTTGTTGCGAAGGCTTTGTGGACAATGCAATAGATTACAGATGATAATATAAAAAAGGCACAGTTGGTTACTACTCTACAATATTGTGTGCTGACATGGTACATTAAGTACCGCACTGATAATCTGTTGGCATCATTAGCAGACACTCAAGCCACTTTGCACAAAGAATTTGGTAAGCCTAAGTCTGACTCACAATCGATAATTAGATTTAAAGAAATCACGATTAGGGCCAGTGAAATGCCCTAGGAGCTAGATCAAAGATTGAAGTGCATGATCCGCGAAGCTAATATGCATCTCACAAATAGTCAGCACTACGAGTGGTTTATAGCGTCGCTCCTTCCCCACCTGAGGATTGCTTTATCACAGCAAAAGATAGGAACTCAGGCGGAAGCTCTGGAAATCGCGATGAGATTGTACAAAACACCTATTCAGGATGCGTCTTTGGGAGTCCAACAAATTCACTCGTAGTTGCAGAACCTCTTCTTGGAATTGCAGAGCCTAAAAAAAGAGAAGGAGGCTAGGTTAGAGGTGCGCGAAGAATTATGGTGCCTCAAGTCTAAGAGCCAGGGGCATGATAAAGATCACTACCCTGTTTTGACCAATTATATCATGGGGGGGGGCAATGCTCTTGAGACAGTAAGCTCCATAAATACCAAGCAAGGGGCCCACGTCGTGGTAAACTATTTGTTAGGTGATTGGAAACATGTAACATATAACTATCATTTGCTACAAAACTTTGTGCAGACACCCCAACAATTGTTTTGTGATTTCTTCAAATTGGTGTGCCACAATGAGTGCCACTGTCGTAGCTATGAAATAATGATGGAGAGGATGCCTACGTACCGAATGCAAGTAGAGACTCGGCCTCTAGATCATGGCACTGGGGGAGCACACAGAGGATATTAGGGGCATGAACGAGGCTGAGCAGGAGGAGGACTTGGTAGAGGTCATGGATAGGTCATTTTCTATAATTGTGGAACACCAAAGCACTACGCACGGGAGTGTATGAGTCAGATATGCCCATCATGTCAATGTTGCACCAAGTTTGACCACATAATAGAAGAATTCCCTATGTTGATAGCCAATATGAAGGAGAAGAAGGCGCAACCTCATCATCCTACCCATAACTTACAAATGATGAGGGCTAAGCCTCACCAAGAGGATCCAAATGTGAATATCGTGCTGAGAAGCAGGATCACAACTAGTGATGATAAGGAAAAACCACCTGAAGAGGATTGAGTGGGTCTGCAAGGCCCCTGAAAAGGAGATTGGATTTGATATGTATAATATGAAAGAGACATTTATGGAGGCAAAGAAAATATTCAATGAGGTCTCTACCTCAGGAAATCAGGACAAACTACTGAAAACTGGTGCACCTACAGAGGTTGACCCCTCTCTACTTACCACGTTCTTAGAAACTTGTATGAAATTGTTGCACAATAGAAAGGCTATGAAAGGGATACAGGAGTTCATAAATAATTATAATGGTAAGGAGAATTCTCCTAAAGGACACCACGTAGTCAGAAAGATTAGCAAACATAAGACAATAATAGGGTGCGAGATGAGACTCACCGCACAAATAGGAGACTATGAGATGGACTAGGTATTCTGGATCTAGGATATGATGCAGACATTTTGCCTAAACAGACATGGGAGAGAATGGGGAGACCTTCAATGTAGTGGTCTCTAATTCCATTGAGTATGGCGAACCAACAAAATATTATCCCTATGTGACATCTACATGGAATTACCATAGATATAGAAGGTGTGAGCACACTTGCTGATTTTGACATGATAGAAATTGTTGATGACAACAATCCATACCCTATGCTCCTTGGAATTGATTAGGCTATTGATGAATGGGGTAATCAATTTAAAGAAGTGGATAATGTCATTTGAAAGGAAATCACTCCGCATTGTAGTACAATTGGACCCTACAGAAGGACGCGCTATACTCAATCGGTCCACAACTATGAGGACAGTGATGACTATTTGGATCAAATTTATAAAATTACAGTGTGAGACCAAGACTAGATTAATCTGATAACTAATGGATGGATTGCATGGGATCACAAAAGCTCATGTACCGTAGACTCAGATGAAGAATTGGAGCATTGGCAGAATAGGTTGCATGAAGTATCTATGGTGCGCTGCAACATGATGACTAAATCACTGCAATGTGTGTCATCAGAGGTAAGGAATTTACCTTATTATGATGGTTTAACTGATGTAGATAAGTTTCTAGATGCCTCTGAAGATAAGTACCGAGGATCATCACTTTCAAGTGCTATATTTGGTGCTAGATGCTACACCCGCATGGTGGTGGGGTACGCACAAGGACAGATTCAATGAATAGCACGATTATAGGAGAATGATGAGACTGCGATTTGGTAGCCTAAAGGTTTAGTTAGATGAGAAATATGATGAGAGGAATGATCCACATGATCATTTAGAAAAATGGACTAAGGTTTATGGAACAGAGCCACAACCCGAATGGGTGCATTTATTCTATCACACTCTGGATATAATCCCTATGAATTAGTACTTGGAAATGGAGCTCCACCATGGCATAACAGAGTGGGATATATTAAGGGAAGTATTATTAATGCCCTTTAGTTTTTAATATGCGTTCGAAAGAATCGCTGAAGCTTTGCAGGAGGTTAAGGCAATGATCTTCAAAATCCCACAAGATTCTTTGGAACTGGTTCAACTAGATTGGAGCACCCAGCTGCGCGATGCGCTAGAATGCGATAATGTGACTATTGAAGGGGAGGATGAGGATCCAAGGAATATCAATATCCCAAAAGCAGAAGTCCACTGTGAGATCGAAGGACCACCGATAGAAATCTCGGATATCACAGTGTCATTGAAGACTAGGCAAGTAAACATTGGTACTGAAGTGAAGCCAAAATTTGTGAAGATCAGAGATTATTGGGATGATGCCATAGTGGATAAAGTTGTTGAGTTGCTATGCGAGTACCAGGATATTTTTCCTACAAAATTCTTGGACTTGAAAGGCATCATAGGCAACTTGGGTGTGATGAAAATTACTTCAAATCCAAACGCAAAGCCTATTAAGTAGAGACCATATCGCCTTAATCCGAAATATAAGGAAAATGTTCACTTGGAGTTGGATAGTATGCTAGAAGCACACATCCATTATGGGACTTTTGAGGTCTAAAATGGGCCTCCTAAGAAAAATGTACAACAAAAATAAACTTGATAAGAACAATAGGATTCAAGTTGATGATGTAAACCATGGGGGATGATTCACCATTTTTGGAGTAAAAAAGTAAAAATATTAAAAAATAATAAAATAATAAAACTACTTTTTCAACTTGTATTTTTAACCTATCTCCCTGAGGTTTTACTCAAATTTCGAGCGAGAGTACTCGTTGAATGAAAAATTTGATTCGTCATCTAAGGAGTACCCTTGTTGCATACTTTTGATGGGCCCTGCTACACAAAAAATGAGAAATACATGAAAACATGTGATTTCAATCATGTTTTTCATGTATTTCTCATTTTTCATGTAATAGGGTCCATCAAAAGTATGCAACATGGGTACTCCTTGGATGTGGAATCAAATTTTGCATCCAACGAGTGTTTCTGCTCTAAATTTGAGTAAATCCAAGGGAGATAAGTTGAAAAAATAGCTTCTTATTTTTTCCATCTAAAATTTAATGATGTAATCTAATCTTATTTTATTACTTCCACTATTATTTTATAATTTCCTTAGGAGGCCCATTTTAGACCTCAATAAATCCCCTAATGATTGAACGAGTCGAAGAGTTTGATTGGGTGAGCCTAGTGGTGGTCCAAGAAAAGAAACAAAAGGAAGAAATATAGATTTGTATAGATCTTAGGAAGCTTAATGATGCTTGTGTCCATGATCCTTTTCCGAAATCGTTTACTAATGAGGTATTAGACAATGTTGGAGGGAAGGAGGCATACTCATTTACTGATGAGTTCTCTACGTACCATCAGATTAATATCACACTGAGAGACAGGAGAAAAAAAACCTTCGAGACAGAATGGGGTTGTTTTCAGTACACGGTGATGCCATTCAGACTCAAGAATGCATCAACAATATTCTCTCACATAGTCATCACAACGTTCAAATAATTCAATCACAAATTCTTGGAGGTGTATTTTGATGACTAGATAGTGTTTGGGTTAGTCAAGTGCCATGTAGCTAGTCTACGCCTAATGTTGGATACATGCCGAAGATAACAGATCGTGCTAAACTTGAAGAAGTGCTTGTTTTGTGCCCCCTTTGGGATTTTGCTAGGTCATGTGGTATGCAATAAAGGACTAATGGTGGACCCTGCCAAGATCATGATAATAGTCAATTTGGAGGCCACAAGGAGTGTGAAACAGTTGCATGCAACGCTTTGCCATACTAGGTATTATCGAAAGTTTATCAAGGCTTATGCTCAGATTACCGCGCCTATGGAGAAGCTACTGAAGAAGGATGCTACATTCTATTGGGATGAAGAATGTAAGTGTCGTATAGATGTCTTGAAGGAAAATGTAGTCATCGCGCCAACCTTGGTCTTCTCGGATTGGAAGAAAGAATTCCCTATACATGTTGACACTTCGTGTATTGCATTCAGAGCACTACTGACATAGGCTGGAGAAGGAGAGATGGATAACCCTATAGCCTTTGGGAGCAGGAAATTATGAAAATCTAAGAAGAACTACTCAATGACAGAGCATGAGGGATTGGCTATGGTGTACGTGCTCCAAAAATTCAGACACTATTTGTTGGGCAGACATTTCAATATGTACACAGACCACTCCGCCTTGAAGTACCTAGTCAATAAGCCTATGTTGGGGGGGATGATATGCAGATGGCTAATGTTGTTTCAAGAAGATAAATTTGAGGTAATTGTGAAGCTAGGAAGGTTGAATGCAAGACCTAACCATTTGCTGTGGATTGAAACGAGTGAGGAGCCTACTAATTTGGAGGAAGGGTTGTCAGACGCCCAACTCGTCGTGGTGCACATAGCAGATAACCACTTTGTAGATATTACCCACTTTTTGACCACAGGGATGGCTCCAAAAGGATACACCAGTCAGTAGAAGAAAGAGTTGGTAGTACACGTGGCTGATTTCTCAATAATTGCAGGACATTTATATAAGATGGGTTCAAATTGGATATTCCAATGGTATGTGCCCAATTTCAAAAGAAACAACATCCTTGCAGAGGCTCATGGAGGGGTTGTAGGAGGACACTATGCCGGAAAGGCAATGACATAGAAGATTATGTAAGTCAGATTGTGTTGGCTTACACTGCGTAATAATTCTAAAGCATATTGTAGGACATGTGACACATGTCAAAGGATGGGAAGACCATCACGGAGGGATGAGATGCCATTAAAACCTCAGTTGTCATTGCAACCATTCGAGAAATGGGCAATTGACTTTGTGGGACCAATTCAATCCCCAGGAAAGAAGAAGGGAGCGTGCTATATCATCACGTGACATTCTAAATATTTCCCATGCTCATCTTCATCAATAACAAAATCTATAAATACGTCAAAATTTATGATGAATTCCAAGATATTTTCATCATTATTGGAAACATGGAAATTAGTCACATTATTTTGAATGGAAAGTTTATAAACTATCTTAATAGAAAATCTATGCCTTGTTGGAGTAACACAAGCTACTCCATTAGCCAAAGTGTTAATTGCAACCTTTCTAGATCTAGGGAATTAAATAATATTGAAAGCTTTAAAAGATGAAATAAGTCACCATACCTCTTACTAGTAGTTTTTCAAATGTGGAGACAAACAGTGAATAGTGTTGCATACCAGTTTAATGATGATTTCATAGTCACCAATGACCTTGATGCATTCTACCTGTAAATCAATGAATTTTTTCAATCCAAAAATTAGAGCCTTGTACTCAGTCGTATTATTAGTGCATTCAAATTCCAAGCAACATGAAATGAGAGTTTTATTCTTTGCTAGGTCCAATAAGATACAACCTGCACCAACTCCATCTTGAGTTTTAGAGTCGTCATAGTAAAGATTCCATATATATTTTATTTACAAAATTATTATTATACACTAAGGTTATTTACATCTATAATAAAATTTTCATTTTCACCAGTAAGTGTATAAGGAAGGAGTTTCGTTGGTCTATTTGATGGTACTAGCAATGGCTGGGACATGTAGCAGCCAAGGTCTGATTCCAAAATGAAATTCCCTACCATATCATGAGTGAATCTTATTTGCTCATTGGGTCCTTCCAATTTTGTAATGGTGTATTTCTTATGTGGCTCTCTATCCACCCATATCTAATTAATATTTCCTTTGTATGGGAGCCACATATGGGACTAATCAGTTGCACAATATCCTTGAAGCTTATGAAACTAGTCTCTTCATAAAAATAAACCATGAGCTTCACGTATATCAAATACCACAATATCAATGACTTCGTGAATTCTTGGATCATAAGATAATAGAATAAGCACATCTTTAAGGTCACCAACTATTTGTAATTCAATTCGATCCAGTTGTATAATCTTAGCATTAGTCTTTTCTAGAGTTGCGTTTATTTTCTTACAAATTGAAAATGACATAAAATTTGTTGAAGTACTAGAGTCTAATAAATAATTATACACATTATGATTAAAAATCTGAAACATGAGCAAGAGAGGTTGTGTTTGAGATCTTGAATGTTCTCTCATAATTGTAACATTAATTACAACCTTATCAATGTCTATTGTATTTTTTTGAGAAATTGATAATGGATTTTCTAGAATTGGCTAATGTGGAAGCAAACTTGCTTTGTGTAACAAATGACTTGAATGTTCTAAGTAACAATTCTCTTTGTTGTGGAATATGGCATAAGTCAAAGAGAGTGATATCAACTCTTATCTTCTTCACATCATCAATCACGTTGTATTCCATTATATAGCCTTTAGTCTTATACTTGGTTATGTTAATTGAAGGGGTATCTAGAGGAGACTTACCTATTGCTTCATGTTCTAAGGAGTTGAGTTATGATTGCTAGTTCGTGGGGGAAGTACTTGCATAAGTAAATATTTTCCCTTCTCTTAATGATTGGGGTCAGTTACTGGACCTTTAAGCTGTAAGTTGTAAGATATTTTTTTTGGTTGAGTTTCTGCAATCAAAATTTCTCCTACCGTTTGAGCTTCTCTATCAACCACTACATCCCATAACAACATAGTTTACCTCAGTTATAATTATCATTGGCTAGAGGAGATTCTTCTTCCACCGATTGTTCTGATTGATCTTCTATGGAACATTGCTCCAAAAGTTAATTTATTACAACGGTCATAGAGTCAATCCATTTGGTACATGCCTTTTCCAAATTATTATATTGATGATATGTGCAAAAATTTTCCATTCTGAACTCTTCGACATTCAAGTTGACATTGGAAATTTGAGTAGATTTGGCTAGGGGATTATTGTTATGCTTGAAAAAAGGTTTAAAATATATATGACTTGAATAACTCTTCCCAACACTTTTATTCAAGTCTATAACCTCAATAATTAACTGAACCATATTAACAACACTCTCTAGGTCACTGGTCTCTTTCTTAATAAGTTTACTTATAGTTATTTGAGGATTCTTCTCGCTAGTTTTTTATTATTCCAGAGAGTGATGAACATGGATAGAAAGAATTTCCTTTTCAATTACCAATGCTTCAGTGAAGTTCTCCGCCAATGTGGCCTTATTTTCCCTTTTAAGAAACATCACTATAGAAGAGTGAAGGGATGATGTATAATATTCAATGGCTACTGAATAATGTAGAGCATCATTAGCGGGAAACATGTTTAATAATGTTGTGAAGCATTGATTAAAATCCTTAACTTTATATTTTTTATTAAATTTTAAGGCACCTAGCTCTCCCTATAGTGTAGTGGGCACTTCCTCCTCTCCAAATTTAGCCATATATGCCCTTAGAATTCAATCCCAATTTGCAACTGAGCAAACATGAATATTGTAATACTAAGTGGCAAATTTATTCTTGAGAGTGAAACGAAACAATATGCATTCCACATATCCATGTTGAACACTCATTAACCTCAAGGCCAAGTAAAAATTTGGAACATCTTCTTTTAGCATGGTAGTTTTTTCTAGATCAAAATTTGAAAGGAGCTTCTTGGGATTGTTACATGTAATTTTGTCACCATTACGTAGATGACCACCAATCCGAATTTCTCGCTATCTGATGAAGTGTTACTGTAACAAACCTGGTTAAAAAATTCATGTAAAAAATATAAGACCATGGTCATGTGAAACATATTCAAAGTTGAATGGTGGGAAAAAAATCCTAGTGGGTTTTCATTTTAGTTATTATGGCTAAAGGAAATTGGCAAAGGAAATGGCAAAGGCTTTGGAAAGGAAAGAGGAATTTTTTGGAACATTCATTTATGAAAATAAAGAAAAATAGGAGAGAAGGAAGGTGAAAGGTCACAGGTTACATGTGACGAGGAAAATGAAGGAAAATAATGGAAAATGAGGAAAATAGAGGCCTCATTGACAAAAAGGCTTCCGAGAATCAGTGTACAAGCTTTTTCTTAGTCTTGGTCAGTCTACATTTTTTCAGTTCAGTTTTGGAGCTCTCTCATTACTCTCTCTCTCTCTCTCACTCTTGGAATATTAGAGTTTTATTGGAGAAATTTGGCATTGGATCAAGAAAGGTAAAGGAGGCAAGAGGAAGGAAGGAGCAAGAAAGGAAGAGGAGGATCAAGCACTACAACAAGTTTTTTTGTAGGTATCGATTTGCATGTGTGTTTTCCTTGCTAGATTTGGCATGCATGGTATTGCATGTGGTTCTTTATTTTCATGGCATGGGTATTTCTAGTTGTGAAAGTGTTTTCAGTCTAGCCTTTCCATTTCCAGATAGCCATGGTGTGATGAGGTTCTCATGTTTTGGTTGAGCTAGATTGCTGGATGGATTCAAAGCTGAGTGAGGTGGATCTCTAAAAGAAATAACACATGGCGTAGTGATCCCTGAAATGGAATGTGGATTGTGGTAAAGCCACTATCCTAGTGACCCTTGAACTAGACTATGGGTTATGGTAAAGCCAGGTATTGTGTGCCTTAGTGGGCCTAGGAATCCTCATATGATTAATGGCAAGATATACAGTAAAGAAGAGAGGTGGTTTCCCTTGATTAGGCCTAGGAGTCCTTGATGGTGAATGGTGGGATATAACATAAATACTAGAGTGTGGAGTCTCATTTTAGGGCCTAGTGATCTAGTGTGGATTGCGGTAAACCTTGAGATACTAGGAGACATGAAAATTCCTCATAGTGTAGGTGGAGAAATCAGTAGCATCCATGCTTATTTTGGCCTAGTGGTCTGGTGGAGATAATGGTAAAGCCTGTTATTACATGTTTATTGTGTTGGCCTAGTGATTCAGTGTGGATTGCGGTAAATCCTGTTTTTTATTGATGAGGGTGAGGTGGTTTAGCCTCGGGATGCCCTGGTTGGTTATAATGGTTTAAGTCCCACATTCATGCTTGGAATATAGCACAAGGGTGGTTGGATGAAGTGAGATATAGCTCAACCAATATATGGTCGGGTGGAATATGGTAGTCTCATACCGGGTTGGATTTTGCATTATTAATAAGAGGTTCTGTGCTTGGTACCTTATGTGTAAATGTACTAGTTTATATGTGGATTCTATGGATATCCTTGAGTGTTATTACGCTGCTTATAAGCATGCATTATGACAATGATGATGTATGGCTCTCCTCATGTTTTGATTTGTAAATCAATAAGAAATGTATCTATGACCTAATTGATGATAATGCAACTAATGATATAAGGGAAAAATGCTTCTTAGCGATTCTCAGATAACTATGAGACCCCTTTTCTCATATATGTTGTTTAAACCTATAGATTACATATTTGTGAAATGTTTGACAAAATACTTGTCATGTTTAGTATGGATACTGTCTAGACCTTGTCAATGTTTTTGCAAATGTATCATTATTTTGTTGTGTAAATTCAATTCTGAACCTGTCATTGAGTTCTGGGAAATGACCTGGGCTCTGGGTATGAAAGGTGGCACAAATCCCAGAGTCACAGGCACAGGTATGAGGAGAAACGTTCCTAGACACATGCATACCCATGTTGTGGGAGCATCTGGAGCCTCCCAGACACACCCTTGTCCACATCAAGAGAGCGTCTAGGGTTTTAATGGTCTAAAAACTCAGTGGGACCCAGTGGTTGGTTACCTGAGTGGTTGGGATGGCTCCTGAGAGTTTTGTTGTTGATGTGGAAGGTTTGTGTGGTGTGTTTCCATCTATTCCACTTCCTTAAGGTGACTTAGGAGTTTGAATCCCATTATAGTGGCGTCTCGTCGCATATTTACCCCCGTTGTCTGGTTACTTAGGTAGATGTGGGATGAGGGTGTTATAGTTCCAAAGCAATCCCCTACAATTTTGGAAGCAAACAAATCCCAAAGGAAAAAAGAATCCTAAGTTATATTTCTTAAAAACCTATTTTCAAGCATATTCACACTTTTCCTAGTCACTACCTACGCAAACGCAACGACGGTAATTATGGCTCGTAAAATACCTCACTCTGTTCTCCATTAATGGGTGAAACATCCTCTTAATGTAGGTAAAAATAAAAAGCAATTTATAGAAGTCTTGTTGGGGGAATTTCTCAAATAGAAGGCCTCGAACTCCTACCTACCTGGGCCTCATCCCTTGGCCCGTGGATCAAAATCCCTCTCTTTGTGGAAGCATAATCCCTCTCTTTATGAATATCATCCCTTGAGAAGAGGATCTCAAAACTCTTCCTCTTGGCATATAAATTCAACACAGACTAGAGGAAAATGGGGGACTTTTTGATGTAAACGTATGCTACCAAATTAAGGCTAGAATCTTGTCAGTTAAGGGGGGATTGGAGAGTATTGGAAGGAGGTTTGTAACATCAAGTCTAATGTTGTATTTCTCCTTTTCATTAAGTTATAATACAAAAATGTGTTTTTCTTTCACTGTATTGTTCAATGGAGTTGATGTATTGTGTGTTTACTTCCATTTTTCCATTGATAATGATATTAGGTACTGGTCTCCTTCATCACTATTATGGGTTTTTGAGTAATTGATCTATCATATGCCTTTGATCCTTTTTCATTATCGTGTTTGCAAGTTTGGAGTCTGAGTATTGAGAAAATGAATCAAACCATAGTGAGGATCTTAATCAGGCATTTTGTTTTGAAAGGTATGGATTTCATCTTCCAGTACTCTTGCTTATGGTTCAATAGGAATGAACCTAGGGAAATATTTACTAGTTTGTTTGTTTGATACTAGATTTAGTCATTGAATCTAGGGAGATCTTGTCTTGTTCGCAAGACAAGATTTTATTCACCTAAAAAATTGGAAAGCATACTAGGGAACATTTTGTTCTTCAATGTGCCTTACTTTGCCTTCCACTACCTTGATTGACTATGTTTAGATCTTTGAGAAGTTAAAATTTTGGATCTCTAGCTATATTTTTGTTTTTCTTTATTTTTCTCGGTTTGCGCACTTTTCTTTCAACAACATAGTGCAAGATACATAGTTTTTCTTAGAAAACATAGTGAAACCACATTAGGGCTAATATCTCACTTGCGACACACATAGAAAATTGAAAATTCAAGGAATTTTCAGCTTCAATTTATTAACAATTATTGGGTGTTTTCTGCATGCAATTTTGCAAAAGCATTTCACCTACAATGGGGTGGGGGGGGTGTGCTGACTTGTGTATGAATGTTAATCACCTTTGGGTGTTATCTCTTTTGGTATTTGGAATTTTTACGAAATTTCAATTTGAGCTCTATATTAGTCAAATCTCAAATTACATTTGATTCATTTAGGTTGCATAATTTTTGTGAAATTTCCTCTATTTACATTTGATTGGTTCTTTCATTGCATTAGTGAAAGAAAATATTGTTGTGCATAAGTAGTCTTGTTATATTTTTCTTTCACTGATTTGGAATCATCTTGTGTTTGTTTTAAGGAATTCTCTTGCATATATTACATTTGCATGGTATTTTCCATAGATTATCATTGCATGATTTTGCATTAAATTGTGCATAGTTTACATTGCCTGGTTCAAATATTTTTGGCTTTGTGTTGAAGGTGTATTTTTTGAATCATTTTGTGTGTTTTAGTGAAATGAAACTTGATGAATGTAGGATCTTTGTATTTTTTCAAAAGTGAATGAAATTTCCTCCTTCCCATAAATAGGATTTCATCGAATTAAACAAGTGATAATTTCATATTTATTGCATTAGTTCAAAGTTGAAACCATTATACCATTTGATAATCATATATTTAAAGTCAAATTTAATGAAAAGTGAAATAATAAAATCAATTAAAATTTACGAAGGCATTAATTAATCACATCATATTAGTGGATCTAATTTAGAAGACGTGTTATGGCATCTATAAACATAGGAGTTGTCATTAATTGTCTGTGTTACATTATGCAGATAGTGAATATTCCATGAGAGTTGGTATATAGGATTGTTTTCCACGTACCCTTGGGTATATTGAATAGCGCTCCATGTATGATAAGTATATCATAATTCTTCCTATCATACATGACACATTAGACAACACTAATATGGACTAAGATTCCACATACTCTCGAGTATATCGGAAGACCCCCTCTAGGATGAAAACCTACCATAGGTAATTAAGTTATCCATCTTGTTGTTTGTTATACAATGAACAAAAATTTGGGGAAATTTCCTACATGTACTAGAAATGGTATTCTGCAATTCACAACAGCTTAGTAGCCTGTTATACCTAGTATCCTGTTTTTACCTGTTATAGACATTTTTGGGCACTTCGACCCCAGTCATAAATGTCCATAAACTGAGGGCTCCTAAGTCCCTAAAAGTGTTGCTTCACTACCTAAAGGAACAAGGTCATGGTGTCAGTTCCAGAATTTACCAGCCAAGGAACCCCTCTTAACGAGGATCCTAGTCCTTTTCCTTGTTTTGGAAATATTGGTCCTCCTTACATGGATACACTGTCTCTTCTTGGATACACCATAGGTTTACCAGTATGTTTATTTTCAACCTCGATGGCTTAAAATACCCAAGCTACTTCACCTCAACCAGATAGTTCACCATCTCAACATCACCGACCTCATATAAACCCTTTACCTTCTTCACCCAACATGTCTTCCTCCCTTTCTCCTTCTTCGCTTGGTAAAAACCTTGATGCTAGTAACCAGGTGGCTAAGAAGAAGAAGAAAGGGAAGAAGACAAAGAAGAAGAAAGATAAGAAAAAAGTCAACCAACCAACCATGTTTGTAAGTATTGGTGATGTTTAGGGACCTTCCAACATACATCATAAGTGCAAATACCCTTGCAAGCTTTGTAAGGGTGACCAATTCCTTATCAATTGTCTTGGTATTCCTAAGGTCTTGGAAGTATGGTATGAAAATTATTATCAACTTACTGTTGGTTCATTAACTAGTGATTCTAAGGTTCTAGGGAAAAAGAGTAAAGTTAGGTTTCCTTGTAGGGTTATGTGAAGGGATTCATCAAACTCACCTTGGCCCTCAACTAGATGGAGCCTCTAAATTGTTGGAAAACCTTACTGTTTCTCAGCAAAAACTTCCAACTGGTTACAGTAAGCTTTCTCCTTACCTACCATTAGTTGAAAAAGTGATTAATCCCATTCTAAGTTCGATCAATCCCACTCTTCCCTTAGAGAGTTAAACACATATCACTCAGTTTGATAAAACTTTGGTTGATCAAGTTGTCAAATTGATTCCATCTTTGGATGACCCCACTCTCCCCTTAGAGAGTGAAATAAATACCAATCAAATTCTTCTTGCCACCTCAAATTCCACCACACATGGGGGTATTTCACTTGTTTCCATGGAACCCCCTCCAAGTACTGAGGTTATTTTTTTTATTGGAGTAGACTGATAGAGCCTCATCTCCCTTATTCCACCCCTTTCCAAATCACTGTGAAGGTTTATGGTAAGAATATGCATTGCAGAAATGTAGATGAAGGTGCTTCTATTAGTGTTCTATCCTCAACTACTTGGAAATATTTGGGTTCCCCTAATCTTGTGTCTGTTACGCATAATCTATTATATTTTAAGAGAATAATCAATGAACCTTTAGGGATCCTTTCTAAGTTACCCATTACTCTGGAAGGAAAAACTGTCTGTATTGATATTATGGTAGTCCAAGGCCCCTTGGATTTCAATTTGCTCCTTGGGCAAGACTATGTCCATGCTGTGAAAGTTGTCGTGTCCACACTCTTTCAAGTGATGTCTTTCCCTCATAATGGAATAATTGTGACTATTGAAAAGATTTCGTTCCTTGGTCTTGATTCGACTACCAACCATCCACAATCCTTCAATGTTCCTTATATGGAAGTGGTATCTACCCCACCACGGGTTAATTATGTGGCACTAGTCCCAAGATATCACTTACTGATATAAATAAGCCACTCACTATATGTTCATCTTCTTTTGACTTAGATCCAGTAGGTGACATGGTGAACCCTTCAATGGGGACATTTGAATCAGATTTTCTTATCCCTATTGAGTCCCTTGACATGTGTTCCTTCTAGAGAATTATTCTTCCTTCTGGTGAAGATATCTTGGAAGCCATGGTCAAGGTATGTCCCTTCACATGTATTATTCAAGTGAATTGTCCTCTTGGAATCCATGACAAGGTTACATGAAAAAAATTCCATTTCTTGTGTCAAGCTTGTTACAAAATGAAACAAGGTTCCATCAGGATGGTTCTTTTACTGTCTCAACCTCATTAAAAAATGAAATGGATCTATATGAGGATGGTTCTTTTACTATCTCAACCTCATTAAAAAATGAAATGGATCTATATGAGGATGGTTCCTTTCTTGTGTCAATCTCGTTAAAAGATGAAACGAGGTTCCTTGAGCATAGTTCTTTTACTGTGTCAAGCTCATTAAAAAATGAAACAAATCCCCCTCTAATTGGATTAAATCTCATAAATGAACCTTCATTCCATCTGCCTATTACTAATAAGTAGGCTAATTAGGTGAATGCAATGAAGCTTGGGGGGCATGTGATCCTATAGGTTACATTTGGGGGGAATTCAAACGTATCTCAAGCTCAATTTTTCTCTATTTTAAGCTTGTGTAAAAATGAAACCTATGTCAAACACAATTTTTCTCTATTTCAAGCTTGTGTAAAAATGAAACTTATCTGAAGCACAATTTTCTCTGTTTCAAGTTTGTGTAAAAATGAAACCACTCATACTTTATCCCTTGTGTTTTCCACTCTTAATCAACCTATTTCTGTAGGATGAGCCTTGGTTTTCATATTTCATCGTCACCATATGTTTGGCCAATCATTTGTTTTCACTTGGTGTTTTTCCCTTTCCCGAGGAACTGTTACAATGAGTGGTCTTATTAGCCTGTCTTTTAACCTCTACATGTTTTTAGCAGTTCCATATTGACTTGAACCATTTGCTACCCTTTATACCACTCATTTCTTTAGGAGGAGTTTCTCTTTAAGCTCTATTCAAACTCCCAAACATGAAAAGATTGTCAATTACACTTGTTTCTTTCAAACTCATAAAACTAAATGAAAGGACATTTATCTGGTATAAGTTTACCCCTTTTACAAAACAAGTAGACTAGTTAAGAAAAATGTATACTTTGGCTGATCATACTCAAAAGAGTTGTCTCCTACATTATTTTACCCTTTTTCAGACTTGAGAGACTAAATTTATGAAAAATTACATTTTGGAGTTTACTTACATTTTTCTCCGACCTCCCTAAATATTAAAGACACTGAACTTAACTTTCTCTAAGCTCGTTAAAACTTTACATGGAAATAACTACATGAATTTTCTTTTTTCCTCTTTTCAAACTCTTAAAGTATGAGGAGTTGAGTTACCCCTATATTGGAATCATAAAATTAAACAATATAGGACTTGTCAATCATGATGAGACTGAACCAATCCTTCCTAGTGTTCGTTAAAAATACTCCAAAGGAATCATATGAAGGATGAGCTTACAGGACGGACATGTGTTATCCTCCTCAAGATTACATAAAAATAAAGAGGTACTTGCTAGTAATGATGGGGGAAAATGGGAAAGAAACGTTTATTTTTGTATTGTGAAAATATAGTATGTCACTCTTGAACATGACACTCATTCACCTTCCTGTCTAGGTTGGGAAATCCATTTTCCTCTCAGTTGGTCATATCTTATTGAAATTATTCTACTTGGTTTTTGGCCTTATTTTTGAGTTAAATGTTTCCAAGTCGAAATGTCGTGTTGCAAATATTTCAAGAGAAGTCCAATCATCAAAATTACCTCGTAAATCATAGCCTTCAATCACATTGGCCACCCCTGATTCAATCTTGAATCACTCCAATTTTTTTCTTCAAAACTTTACATGAGTTTGATGTCACATGCCCTCTTGCAATAGATCACTTCCTATCGAATTCAACTCATTATTTAGGAAGTTAATATAGTAACCTCTTTTAGTACCTTGGAGCCTGCATGCCTCAATGACATGTTTCTCACTTTCAACAACAAGTTCTTATCATTGACCTTCAATCATATGATTCTATGAGTGTTCAACTTCAAGACATCTATTCACAATTCATAGATTATACTTGAGTAACTTGAGAGCCATTTTCATTATTGGTGGTTTCTCTCACACCTGTTAATGGTTCACATCATTGATCGATAATAAAGTGGTTTCTATCATGTTCTACTTCAAGACATTCACTTGCATGGTTAGATTTATACTATGGATTGATAGAGATGAATACCAAGACCCTAGATCTAGTTTCATCCATCCAGGCTGTGTGGATTTTTAAAATATTCATGATTATAAATAAAGATCCATATTTGATTGTTGCATCCATACTGTGTCTACTATTGACATGGATTTGCATACATTTCCATACTTGTTCTTTTAGATAGTTATACTCTAAGTATGAGAACACCCACCTCAATGATGATTATATGAAAATATTTTATTGTAATTCTTGATTGTTTGTTTCAAGTCTCCAACCAATTTTTCTCTAATCCAAACTTTTGCATGATATGCGTCAGTCCTCAAAAACCCTTTTTTGACTTTGCACTTCAGAGGGAAATCTATTACAGGCCATTTTGTAACCATTAGGAAATGAATGCTAATCTTGATCTCTCACTGTCTAATGAGGTGTTCTAAAGAAATCCCCTACAATGTTGGAAGAAAAAAAATCCCAAAGACAACAAGAATCCTAGGTTATATTGCTTAAAACTCTATTTTCAAGCACTTTCACACTTTTCCTAGTCACTACTTGCAGAAACGTAGTTATGATCATTATAGTCTGGGCAATCATTTGCTCTGTTCTCCATTAAAATGTGTGACAACCTCTTAACGTAGGTAAAACTAAAAATCAATTTCTAGGAGCCTTGTTGGAAGAATATTTCCCAAGTAGAAGGCCTCAAACTCCTACCTACTTGGGCCTCATCCTTTGGTTCATGGATAAAACTCCCTCTCTTTGTGGAAACCTAATCCCTCTCTTTATGCATCTCATCCCTTTATAAGAGGATCTAAAACATCTTCCTCTTGGCCTATAAAGTCAACACAGACCAGAGGAAAAAGGGGGAATTTTTGGTGTAAACTTATGCTGTCAAATTGACGTTGGAAGCTTGTCACTTAAGGGAGGATTTGAGTCTATTGGAAGGAGGTTTGCAACATCAAGGCTAGGGTTGTATTTCTACTTTTCATTATTTTATAATACAAAATCATTTTTCTTTCTCACTATATTGTTCAATGGAGCTGATGTATTGCATGTTTACTTCCATTTTCCATTGATAATGATATTAGGTATTAGTCTCCTTGATCACTAGTATGGGTTTTATTGAGTCATTTATCTATCATATGCCTTTGATCCTTTGTTGTTATCATTTTTTTGAGGTCTTGATCATTAGTATTGAGAAACTTCATCAAACCATAGTGAGAATCTTCATCAGGAATTTTGTTTGAAAGGTATGGATTTCATGTTCTAGTAATCTTTCTTATGGTTAAATAGGAATGAACCTAGGGAAATAATTACTAGTTTTTTGTTTGTTACTAGATTCAATCATTGAATCTAGGGAGATCTTGTCTTGTCCACAAGACCATATTTTATCCGCCTAACAGGGATGCCAGGGAAACTCACGTAGAATACCTTGAATATTTGAGGCTCCTTGAGCTATCCATGCTAATTTATTACTGACCATTATGTTATAAAAAAATTCTCCTTCACTATCATAACTATTATGTTCTCCTTCACTTTCAGGGTTTTCACAATCTTGTGACCCTTCCTCTTCTTCATCAGATGGACCAAATCTACCAATAGAAAAGTCACACAAATCATTTAATATACTCTACGAAATACATAAGAGACAAGTCAACTAAATATTCAACTGATTCAACCAATATACGCTCTGTTGTTGTTAGCCTCCTCACAACACATCTATGAGGTAATAGAAAAATAAAAAGGAGTCTCCTAATTTATTTTGTGTAAGGCTGAGTGAAATCTCTATGATATTTTAAATATTCTTTCATGAATTCAGATAAATATTCAAGGATTTTTGGAGTAGGAAATTCCTAGAGGTTGAAATATTTAATGTGCTCAAGGTTTACTTGAGAGATAACTGGCTTCTTGCTATCTTGACAAAAAATTTCAAAATTATATGAACGAGGAAACTTTCTAGCCATAAAATTGTGACCCTCCTTCTAGAACCAAAAATACTATTGATGGGCTAAATGCATCACTTACATTCCTAAAGGTATCTCTCTGATATGATTCCCCAATTATAATTCACATAGTTTTGGATGAGAGTCCCATCTGGAATGTTGCACTGAATTCCATATGTTTTGTGAAGATTAGATTTTGGATGGATGAGACAAGAAAACGGAAATCCAAATAAGGCTCTTGATGGAAACACCTTCAGTGAACAAAACAAATAATATTACATCATATTTATAAATGAAAATGAACCTAAAAGAGAGAATAATAGTAGCCCTTAATTAATATACATGAAGACATAAGTATACTAGCTATTAACTGTAAAATAGTTTGCAACTAAAAACGAGCATGACAACAATTAGAAAACAAGCAATTATTTGGAAGATAGAAGTTTTTAGTTAAAAAAATAGTTCATTAACATTCAACAAGTTAGCAACAATCCTATACCATCAAACAAAAATAAAGAATAGTCTTACAACATTTGATAACATGTGAGAGAAAATGATTGCGGTGGCCCAAAAAGGCTTTTGAGTATTAATGTTGAAATATTTCGTGCACATTCACAAAATATCTGCCTGAAACCTAATAGTGGGAATGTAAAAGTTGGACTTGATCTTCAGGGTAATTTACAAGCTTCTCCCTTTTAATTATGCTTCAATAATCCAAAAGCTAAAAGTCCTTTGTTGATCTATAAAATATTGTATATATTCCACTAGAAAGTTCGTCACAACATATCTGATAATGTTATATTAAAAATTTGAAAATTCTACACTATTACAATTTTATTAAACTTTAAGATTTGTAGATTTTACTTTAATTAGTACATGCATGCAAACAAAAATTATGCAAAAAATAGAGAATGATAAAATAGATCTCACAAACACACATAAGACACAAGATATGCTTTGGGAAACCCTTTCGAGAGAAAACCCAATTGGAAGGTGAGGCTGCTCTGCTCTCTTTCTCTGTTTGGAAATATGGCTATAGGTACAAAGAAGTAATGTTTGTGGCTTGTGGGATGCTAAAGTGCACATATCCTCTATGTGTGCTCTATCTCATATCTCTCCTGGCTATCATTGCTCAACTATGAAACAAAATTCTCTTGAAATAAATGGAATGTCTCTTCCTCCCAGTGGCCCGATTATAACATATCCTAATAGCCTACTAGTGGTTAAGTTTCATGACATCAACCCTTAACCAGAGTTACAATATAGTCTCTTCTAGAGTCTTTTGCATCAAAAACATGTGTCTAGCCCCTTTTCCATGAATAATGGAGGATGATGTGACATCCTCCCGAGCTATAGGTGTGAAAATAGGAAGGTCAACTTCTGAGTGGCATAACTTTTGCGTACAGACTATGATTAACATTCTTATTTCACTGTTGGAAATATCTTTGTGTTTAGAACAACATGAAAAATTGATCGTGCTAAACCAACAAAGTTTTACCCCCCAAAAACTGTCATTTGATGCCTCAAAATGCTCTTGGAAGGTTTTAGACCCTATTTTTCCAAACTGGGTCCCGCGAGTAAAAACACTCCCATGAGATGATTCCTCCACTTTTTCCACTCCAAATGCATTGATAGGGATGAAAAGCAATATAAAGATCCAATTTAAATCATTTATCCCTAGCCTAGAGAGTATATTTATAGAAAGTGAGGTGACTTTTCGCCTTCCATGACTCTTCACCTACCCTCATGTCTAATTTCTAATTTACTTTATTTATAATTCTATTTTCATTACATAATTACATTGAAATTTAAAATGAATAAATATAATCATCTTTAATGAAATTATTTCCAAAATGAACAAGGCTTGGACTTGGACTTGTAACCCTTGGGTCACATGGAGGTGCCAAGCCGATTAATTAGCTACAATTGACAAAATGTTCCAAGAAATCAATTTCTTGTTGATAGCTCTATACTCGTAGGTTTTTGGCACCACTATCTTGAGATTGGTCTAAATCTTGTGAAAAAATGATGGAAGCACGGTGTGAAATTTGGTGGTTTCCACTAGGTATTGTTCTAGTACTTCCTTAGTTGCCTTCATGTCCTTTTCGATGATAGCTAGTCTTCATGCTCCCACAATTTCTTGTATCTCCTATACCATTTCTTATTCTGGTCTCATCTCTCCTTGTTCTCTGATGGATACTAATCTATGGGATTTGATCAATCGCTCCATAATGTTATGGTGTTATTAGTAAGTACACAAAAGTCTTTTCCATGTCCTTCTCGAGCTTCTCTTGAGCTCATATGTCAATACTGACTTATACATGATCTCTTTCCCTATCTAATTCATCTTTGCTTGACAATGTTTTAGGTGAAGTCAGGTATGTTGTACTCCATTCATGCATTAAATCAATGGATGTAAAGTTTTCCTTTAATTGCACACCTTTTAATTAACTGCATCTTGGATTGATATAAGCATGGCATCCATATTTTGGATTGTTCTAAGTTCTTTGTACAACAATTTTATGACATCTTCTAATGATCTATTTTCTTCCAGTGTTGAATCCTGATAGTCCCTGTTATAAGAGATTGAGGCTAACATCGTTTGATTTTCTTTGTAGAGTCTAGAATTTTCTTTTTGTGCCTTTTTTAGGCTTCTATCCAATTTGTTGGCTTTATCCATTATATGTTCAATGCTTCTCTTTGTGGCTCAGGAGAAAGCTGTTCATGTCGAAGCAATGGCCAATTTATTTTCCGGGGTGTTATAAACTATGTTTCGCCTTGTGGTTACAAATATTAGTTTTGTTGGTTCTCAGGCTAAATATCTTAATCTCTCCTCGACAATAATTTTGGAGCTTCAGTCAAATTAGAAGTTGCCCAAATTCATCGCTTGATTCGCCCCATCAACGATAATGCCCATTTATCTAATTAGTAGATGACCTCCTCTATGTGGCGTAGCGACTGAGGTTTATGGATGCAATCCATAATAGTAGAGATGTCATGGCCTTCATCTTGAGCCTCTATCTCGCTTCTCATACTCCCTTTTCCTTGCATATTGTTGAACTTGTTTTTTCAATCTTTCCTTTGCTAGCCACTTTTCTTCCTTTTTCTTTCTCTTTTATTCTTCCCTCTGTGCACATTCCGTTTCTTCTTTAACTTTTTTCTTTGCTTCTTGTTTTTATTTCTTCTCTCTTTCCTTTTCCAAATATTGGTATTGCTTTAACAACTTCTTCTTCTTCTTCTTCTTTCAGATTCCCTTTCTGTTTCCTCCTTATCTCTCTCTCTTGCTTTTGCGAAACCTTTTTCTCTTTAGTTTCTTTCCCTTTTTCAAGATTCTCTAGCGGTGGGTTTAATGCCATTTGTAGTTTGATATCCATTAGTGTTTTTCAGAGCATCTACGACCTCTGTAACATTATATCAATTCTTAATTTTCTCCTCATCCTCCTCAATTTGTGATCAGTAGGGCCACTTTCATTTTCATTGTGAATAGTGAGTTGTGACTACACCTCTTGGGTCATATTTCTGAAACTCAAGTTCCCCAAATTTGAAGTGCTCTAAGTTAGAATCTTATTTCAATGATTCTTTGTGATTATTTATGAAAGACATGCCAAAACAAAGATGATATGAGGTCCATGACACTTTCATTATCTAGTGCCAACATACCTCTAATTCCCATGGTTACTTGCTAAGCAATCTAATGTAAAATAACCTTGTCTGTGACAAATAATGAGAGTTTGTGTGGAAGTTTACATGCTCCAAACCTCTGATATATGTGGAATTAGGGGAGAGAATGAGTCATCAAGCTCTTTTAATGCTCCCTTGGTGTAGTTTGACATGCAAGGAAATTCACAATCGAATAGGATGTGGTATAACGATGTAGTTCTTTTGTATGATTCTATATTTTGATTTTCCCACAACTCTTTGCAATAGATATGGCCTGGTTGAATACCTAGGGAGAAATTCCACTTCCATCCCAATACTTTGAATTCACACATTACACATACACAATCTGGTAAATATGAGGCCATGTAGAATGTCGGTTGCCTTCCTTCTCCTAGATTTTGGGCTTCTTTTACTTTGGCCTTAATAGATGTCACTAGGATCTCAACTCAATTGAATATATATCCTTCGTGGGAACATGTGTACATCAACAACACCCAAATCTTTTTAAAAAGTTCTGCAATGTATTTACCATAGAGTCAGAAGCACATGGAAGTAACTAACTGATAAGATCTCCTTAGAATTTTTTTGTTCTATACTCCATAAACCTTAGTCCTAGATTTGTTGGGATCTTGCCATTAACTCTTAAGAATATCTTTAGTGCTCAAGCTAAAATTATGATACCAACCTTTTATGAGATCCACTTGATTTTTGGGTAGTTTATAATATTTTGCAATATGAGGGAATGTAAATGCAACAAAATATTTGCCAAGGCTATCACTTATGGTCATATCCCTAGTGTCAATAGACATGATAACACATTTGATAGTCTCTCCACAACGAAATATTAGTGGATGTGATGTTACCTTGTGTAATCTTGATATTTTAAATTTTGATATACTTCGACATCTTCTTCTTCACAGGGAGTTCCTTCTGAGTGAATAATTGATATATATCTGACCAAGTTGTTGATATATATATTTTTCAATGAAATATGTTGTGTCATTATATGTGGGAATTAGAGCGATATGGATTTCCTCTGATCCCTATTTTGTAATCTCTTTTTCAAGTCTTTTATTTGGGGGAGCCATGTCTTCTGGTGATGATGATATGCTAAAACATTGTAGATACATTGAACCTAACATATCAGAAATATTCATGATAATTGCTAAGTTAGAAAATAAAGAATTCAATGCACATCGTAAGAAGATAGTGCAGTCTGTGTGAGTACAGTGAACTATGTCTCAAGGGAAGGTTTTAAACTAATGAGAGGGTTTGCACTACGATACGAGGTATATCATGTTACATAGTATCAACACAATCTATGTGAGGGGTGTACACCATTGTGTGACGTTGGAAGATAAGAGGTAAATTTGACTTGGACATGATGTTGGGGGAGTTAGTTGTGAAAAGTATTTGCGATGTGATGCAAGAGAATAAAGGAATGATATTGTGGTGAAACAAAAAGTTACTTGGAAGTATGTGCAAAAGAAATGCGTCATTGTGTAATTTAGGAGAATAGTCAATACAAAAGGTTTGTGGTACAACGCGAGGGAAAATTACTTGCAATGTGTGGTGAAAAGGAGTAGTGCAACACCTCAAGGAGAAGCATGATGCAAAATAAAATTGTTTTGTGACACAATGATAGAAGGGAATTGGAAAAGCAAAGTGTTGGGCTGGGAAGAAAAGGTAGTGTTTATACTTATAAGGAATGTAGAAGGTTAGGTACACAAGTATACGTGAGGAAATAATACAATTGTTAAAAATGATTGATAGAAATGATGATTGCAAGTCAGGGGCACATAGATTACTTGACATGTGGCACAAGCATTACAAACTTGGTGGCATGACACAACTCTAATGGTAAGGAGGCACTAGAATATTGTGTGGTGCTAAGGAGTGCAAGAGTTATGTGATAACTTAATGGTGAAAAATGAAATGGGATGGGGGATATCTAACATTTTCACACCTGTGAGAGTCATGTGTGAAAGAGTATTAAGTGCACAATAAATTCCTTTTCACAAAATAATTTGTGACGTATGACTATGGAAATGCGATGTCATAAGCTATAAAACCATATTGTGTTGCAATGTATAGGTGTAATTTGTTGTACATCATTTTGAAGAATTATGAGTTTAAAACTCCCTTTAGCTTCCTGACTTAGGGTTGAAGAATGTATTGAGAGGCTTGACTCTATAGTTGTTTATGATTTGAATGGAGGGGAGAACCCTAAAATTCGGTTCTTATCAAAAAGTTTTGGAACCTCATAAATATAGCTTTTGCATTGCATAAGACAAATGGCATGACTAACAACTAAGACAAACCTTTACTAGTTTTGAAGGTAGTCTTCTAAGTATCTTCTTCTCTGACTTAAACTTTGTTATATCTAGACTTTAAGTCCATCTTGGTGAAGTATTTTGTTGGCCATAAGTTATCAAGTATTTGATCTATTCTAGGTGGAGGTTACCTATTCTTGAGCATAATTTTGTTCAACAACCTATAATATATACACATTTTCCAAATCCCATTCTTTTTTGGCTAAATGTTGATGGGTGACCCACATGGTAATTTACTAGGTCGAATGAATCCTTGTTCTTGTAGCTGCTACAACTATTCTTCACCTCACTTGCTTCTTCAACAGACTTCCCATACAACTCAATGTTTGTAAATGGGGAGTTTGGAAATAGCAGGATCTCATTCCCCACTTTTGTCTTGGATGGCGTTAGTGTTAGTCAGTTCTTCCTGTCACCAGTGATCAAATATGCTTTTACCAATTTTTGTTAGGAGTCTCAAGTCAAATTTTATCATGTCACTAGGTTTTCAGAATAAAATTTGGCCACTAGCTAGTGTGTCTAGGTCTACTACTGATCCTTCAAGATTTCCATGTTTGGTCACTATCATCACTCAGTTGGATGTGCCATCATTGAACAAATCATCATCATCATTTCATTCATGTCACCATGGTCTTCATTCAGCGTAGTGTCTCCACTAGGTCATTAGGGTTAGAGTCATCAAGGTTGTCATTTCATTCGATAAACCAGGAAATGAAGGATTAGTGGTAGGGTTTGATCAAAAATTTATGTTTCTAAGTGTAATTCACTTCAGAATGATGTAATAAGCTATGTTTCAAAGTTGCATGAAAAATTTCCAAGCTACATAGTTTACATCAAAAATCAAAATGAAAATTATGGTGGGCCACCCTACCATTAAAAGTTGATTTCTATGGCCTATAAAGACCATTTTTCTCTCATTCCTCTCATTCGTCACATTTTCAAGGGAGATCTCATCCATCATAACTCATTTCCTCACTCATTTCATTGTTAAATAGATCTCATTCATCATCAACCACTTCCTCAACATTTTTATGGCCAAAGACATTCCAAAAAACTGGTCTCAAGCTACATCGCTATGTTTTTTGTAGCAAGCCATCCTTTTCATCCCTCACACTCACACTCAAACACACCCCTAAAACCCTCACACCCCCTCACTCTCAATCCTAAAACCTTCTATACCTAAAACCTAGCCCTACCCTGTGTTTTTGGCAGCCTTCATAGGTGGGACTGTGTATAAATTCCATAGCTCTATTCCATCACTCTTTTCACTTCCTTCCACTTCCCTAAGTTCCTTAACATCCCTCCCCATCTCATAAAATTTTCCTACACCCATTCCTACTCCCTAACCCCTTGATCCTATTCCCTCATTCCCTTCCCCTATTTTTCCCTCTAGGGTTTGCACCCATAGTGTACTATGGAGAAGGAAAGGAGGCATTATAAAGAGGGTGGGATGATGGTAAGGGGTGACATTCACTATATCACTTGGCATCATAGTAGAAACCATAGGGATACTGAATATTGGTGAGAAATGGTTCAAAACTCAAGACTTGGATGCCCAATTATACCAACCCTACATCAAAGCTCATTGACAAAGAAATCAATGAAGACAAAGAATATTGGCTAATCAAGGTCAATGATCATCTAGAGAAACTCCTTCAAAATGCCAATAGGGATAACAAGATACATAATCTCATGGTTTCCCACTATCAAACAAGGAATCAGATTGCACAAATCAAAATTGAGAAATTGAAAACAAAACTAAAAGAAGTCTAAGACAAGCAAAGGGAGTCAAGAAAAAGGGGTAAATGAATGAAATTTGTGGCTAAAACATCCAAGGATTTTTAGCCTATCATCCATAGAAGCCAAGGAGAAAATTTTGAATTTTGGAGCAATTTGAAATTTTTATGAAATTTTACAGGAAATGACACATAGAAGCATCGCGTAGAGACACGACCCTTTTTCCATGGACATCCAAATGAAGCTTTTCTTACATGGATGAGTGCATATTGATGAGTAAATGCCAAATATAATCTTATTTTTTCATTCAAGCTTTCTAGTTTTATTAGAAAATAAAAAAACCTCACCTTTCTCATGCCTCTTGTTAGGGCCTAAATCGACCTCAAGGTGAGAAAGACAGGTCTAGGGTAACATCAAACCACGCTTAACCTGGAAACTAGCCCTACCAAGTCAGGAGAGGGCTCTCTCCTTGTCAATCTCAGGAAAATATAGCAAATGAGGCTTGATATGACTGATATAAATACTAATTTTAGGCTAGGTATATGCTCAGAGGAGTTTGATTGAATTTTACGTTGGTTTGCTGGATCAAAAGTGAAAGGCAGTTTTGTGTCTGGGGAATGGACTCAGTCTTGCAGAGGTTTCTATGGGGCGAGGTAGGAATATGCTTTAGTACTTTGAATTAAGTGAAATGGAGAGTCTTAAGACTAGTGAGGAGTTGGAGAGGGCATGAAAGTTTTAGGAATCCTCTTCAAATAGTGGAAAACATATAAAACCAAATAAACCCTAAGGTAGAGCACTGCAACATCAATGAATTCCAACTTTATACTTGATTCATTTAGTTAAGCTAAAAAGAGAGAGATGATGGCACACATAAAAACATAATAACTTGAATCATAGAAGGAAAAGCAATACTAAATCACCTTGCCACAAGAATCCCACAAATTGCTGCAAACCCTGGTCTATTTCCTTGCCAAACTACAGAGATGAATGTACAATAATGCTCAAAGAATTCATAAGAGTCCAAAATTATTCCAAAGTCCAACCCCTAGACTATGAAATTCATAAAATATATACATTTTCTCATCCTTGTACTAAGGGAATTTAGCTCAACCATTTTCTTCAAAATAGAATAAGTTACATTAATCTTGGACCGAATTTCTGATAATAGGTGTTGAAGATGAACTCGTATCTCCTAAAACATAGCACCTGTTACAAAAATGAAAGTGGTTTTTGTATATAAGGTCATGTTGGAGAAAAACCTCTCTCAAATTTTGGAAATTCGTTTCCAGTTGTTCGCAATCTGTGACACAAAATCATCTCTAAAATAGAAAATCATTAAAAATTTAAATCTGTGAAAATGAGCTGTAAAGATCTAGTCACATATCCCAATTCATGACACCTGTGAATAAACTGAAAGAGGATTTTGTTGCATGGCTCATGATTAACAAAAAAATCCTTGGGTTTTGCAAAATTACTTTCCATCTGTTGTAAAATGGCACCGCACTGAAATGACTAAAACAATGAAAAATATGAAAAGTTTGCTTTGTTTTAATGTAGGCTTCAAATATCACTGCATATCTCCCACATAGTAGCACCTGTGCATAAACTGAAGGGGGTTTTTTTTATTTGGTATGTGATGAACAAAAAACTCTTTCACTTTTGAAAAATTCCTTACCATTATTTCAGAAACTTATTTTGTACTAAACTTGTCATTGTGTGCAGCAACAAACCTCAAAACATGCATAACCAAGAATCACTCATTCATTTCGATCATATCTTCTAATCTGGGAGCTAGTTATGGGAGTGTGATATACCGTTGGAAATATTTTTCCGAGATTTTTTTGATGGACACACTTGTGACATGTTTTGTTTTGAACATCATGTGGAAAACATCTAACAAAACCAGACATAGTAAGAGCTCATGTTGATCCCCGGTGACAGGCTGCGAAGACTGGAACTAACATCGGCTCCATTAGGGATGGCAGCTACTTGGAGGTGTCAAGAACACCATAGATCAAGTGCCTCATCCGTTGGGCATGGATGGTCAAACAACTCCAAACCCAAAACAACTCATACCAATCCAAAAACATATACATACTGTAACCTGTACATGAACAAATACCGAAAACTGAAATGTTGCCTCAAGTAGCTTATTTATGTACAAATCTAACCTACTTTGCTACAAAATTGATAGATCAAGTAACGTTGTAATGCCAGATCAACCAATCAAGTAAATGTGACAAGGATGTTTCTTTGAAGTGCTTGAACCAGGACACAATTGGAAACACTGACAGCCATCCATGCACAAACTGAATTTGGTTGTGTGAAAGACAATCTGACTTATCATTCAAACTGAAAAAATACCCATATATGCGACAATAGGATCAAAGAAACCAGAATCTATTTTCTACCCTAACTCCTCAACACAGACTTCCAACTGCAAACTGTCAATGCAAACATCCACGGGTAGCTCCATTGTTTCTTGTTTTGAAGGAGGGAGAGCTTCCAGGAACTTTTTGGGATCTTGGAATTCATATGATTGGATCTAATCATTTAAATACTGAATCTCCTTCTCAAATTTTCAACAACTAACTCAAAGGTACCAGTTTTAGCTTTAGGAGGAAACTTCGGAGATCTCAAACATTAAAGAACGATAATGAAAAATACTTCATCAATTTCAATATCCACTAATTGATCTCTAACTTCTTTTAAAACTTCACAAAACACAGGGTTTGCCACATACCCTACCATTTTATTTTAGTGCATGAATGGATCAGTGAGCACTCGAATCTCTGGATTGAGTTGGAGTCGCTAGGTGAATGTTTCAGCCTTCATATGTGTCTGACTGCTGTCCACCATTAGCAATCAGATATGCAACTTGAATGATCTTGCCCAAAGAATATCTTTCACCTCTTCCCCAGTTGAGTTCAATTCATAAACTAAACCGGAGATTGACTAAAGCAGCATTCATCTACTATGCACTTGCAGAGTAAGAGCAGTTCGAAGGCTACCTGGCTAACTTCAGTCTCTGTGTGTAGTTTATAAAGCAAACAACAATAAAAAAAAAACAAATTTTCGTTCCAGAGTGGAGTCGCCACTATGTTAGTGCCTAAATCTACCTCAGGCTGAAGGAAGGCAGGTCTAGGGTAACATCAAACCACGCTTAACTTGGTAGCTAGCCCTACCAGGTCAGGAGAGGGCTCTCTCCTCGTCAATCTCAACAAAAATTTATCAAGTAAGGCTTGAGATGACTGATATAAAAACTAATTTCAGGCTAGGTATGCTTGCTCATCGGAATTTGATTGAATTTAATGGTTGGGTTGCTGGATCAGATGAGGAAGGCAACTTTGGGTCCGGGAAATGAACATAGATTGCAAAGGTTTCTATGGAACGAGGTAGGAAAATGCTTTAGTACTTTGAATTAAGTGAAATGGAGAGTCTTAAGACTAGTGAGGAGTTGGAGAGGGCATGAAAGTTTCAGGAATCCTCTTCAAACAATTGAAAACATATAAAACCAAATAAACCCTAAGGTCGAGCATTGCAACATCAATGAATTCGACATTTATAATTGATTCATTTAGTTAAGCTAAAAAGAGAGAGATGATGGCACACATAAACACATGATAACTTGAATCACAGAAAGAAAAACATTACTAAATCACCTTGCCACAAGAATCCCACAAAATGTTGCAAACCCTAGTCTATTTCCTTACCAAACTGCAAAGATGAATGTACAATAATGCTCAAAGCATTCACAAGAGTCCAACCTTCTGCCAAAGTCCAACCCTGGCACTATAAAATTCATAAAATATATACATTTTCTCATCCATGTACTAAGGAAATTTAGCTCAACTATTTTCGTCAAAATAGAATCAGTTACATTAAACTTTGACCGAATTTCTGAAAATAGGTGTTTAAGATGAACTCCTATATCCTAAACCATAGTACCTGTTACAAAAATTAAAGAGGTTTTTGTAGATAAGGTCATTTTAGAGAAAAACCTCTCTCAAAGTTTGGAAATTCGTTTCCAGTTGCTCGTAATCCGTGCCACAAAATCATCTCTAAAACAGAAAATCATTAAAAATTTAAATTTGTGAAAATGAGCTGTAAATATTTAGTCACATATCCCAATTCATGACACCTGTGAATAAACGGAAAGAGGTTTTTGTTTTATGGCTTGTTATAAACAAAACCCTCCTTTGGTTTTGTAAATTTTCTTTCCATCTATTGTAAAATGGCACCGCACTAAAATGACTAAAACAGTAAAAAATATGAAAATTTTGCTTTGTTTTAATGTAGGCTCCAAATATCATTGTATATCTCCCACATAGTAGCACCTGTGCATAAAAAGAAAGAGGTTTTTTTTATTTGGTACGTGATGAACAAAAACCTCTTTCACTTTTGAAAAATTCCTTACCATTATTTCAGAAATTGTTTTTGTACTAAACTTGTCATCGTGTGCAGCAACTGACCTCAAAACATGCATAACCAAGAATCACTCATTCATTTCGATCATATCTTCTAATCCGGGAGCTAGTTACGGGAGTGTGATATACTGTTGGAAATATTTTTCCAAGATTCTTCTGATGGACACACTTTTGACATGGTTTGTGTTGAACATCATGTGCAAAACATCTAACAAAACCAGACATAATAAGAGCTCATGTTGATCCCTGGTGACAGGCTGCGAAGACTAGAACTAACATCTTTGCCACTAAATCTGGACTGGGGCAGCGCTTCTAAGTAAGGTTAGAAAAAATCAAGTTTTGGAGGTCTTCCCATGTATATTTTTTGGATATTTATGGCTCATTGGAAAGTAGACACGTGGGGTTACTTTATCCAGATTTCATAATGTAGAATGGACTCCTAAAAGTCTACCAAATTAAGCTCTCAACAGGTGCGACGCTTTTGCTGGATGGTGTGACCTTTTTGGGCCTGGGGCGACCCTTCTGGAGACACATTGGGAGAATGAGTTTTTGGAGGCCTTCACATGGGCCATCTTCAAACATTCAAGATGTTCTAGAAACTAGACAGACAAGACTAGTTTACTATTCTTTCATATTTCAATTTTGACTTCAGGAAGTGTTGTGGCCACCAACAACCCCCCTCCTTATGAAGTGTTATTGTTAATACTAAATAAGTGGGGACTCTCAGTAAAAATCAAAAAAATTAGTTAGTGTTACATTTTCTTTTTAGATGAAACTTACAACATCATGGACTTAGGAAAATACCTTGAAGAATCTAAAAAACCTAAGTTTCATAATGAAGAAAATTAAACTCACTCCTTAAGAGATATCGAATCACGCAAATAATGATAGGGTACCTTCTAATGAGTTAAAATGATGGAAAATGCAAGATTGCGATGTGAAACTCCATCGCATCGCATACGTTAAAGAAGCACTCACATTTAAAAACTCTAAAATCGCCGATATGGGATATCGCATATCACGCATCGCAAAAATCACATGAATTACACATAAGGATTATAACGATCTGCGATATTGCGATGCTACGATATTGCGATACTGCGACACAACGATCTGCGATACTGCGATATTGCGATACCGCAATACTGCAAAGTTGCGATGTTGCGATATTGCGATACTGCGACCTTGCGATAAAAAATAGCACGATGATGTTGCGATACAGCGATCTGTGATATCGCAAAGCAAAATCGAAGGACCCCTCCATTGCAGTTGGTTCTGGCTCATTACTCAAGAAAACTTTTTCAGCCAAGAGTTGGTCATGTATTTTAATGTGAACTAATGAATTATTGCCAGTTGTTAATGAAGTATGGTGTTGTATTTTTTGAAGAACTAGCTCACGTAAGGTGGTATGTTTTGCATATCTTCGGCATTTAAAAGTTTTCTTGTCATTAGTCTTTTTCTCATTACTTCCACCTCAATGTAAACTGCTAAAAAGAAGGATGAAGCGTTATACAGGGTAGTATGCAGAAAACTATGAGGAGGAAAGGCAGCGCTCCAATATACATTTTGGAAGGCACACCTAATCCACTTAAGGAAGAAAAAGAGCCGCAAAACTCTTCTGAGGCATCTATCATAGATTTCTCATATGCAGCCATGGTTGAATGGGTATTGAATGATGCTGATACCAGAAATAGACAGTTTAATTCTCAGGGTCAAGAGCTCACGGAATCACTATTTTTACAAATTTTGAGCTTTATACCGGATGAGAGAAAAAGGCGCAAGAGGCAAAAAACGCATCAGGGAAGCCTGGATCAAGAAATAGAGGTAGTTTCCAATGCGCGATTAGTGCTTAGCGCCAATCGCGCATCGCTAAGAAAACTTGCTCGAAAAGGAAGGCTCCTAGTTACTCAGTCACCTGCAAGCCCCGAAAATTGCAAGAAGGCAACGATAGAAACAAACTGGAAACAGAAGACTAAAGGAAAAGCAGAAGCAGTCCAAGGGTTAACCAAGTTGAAATGGGATTTTTACTAGGTATACATGGTAATGTCATATAGTCACTGGATGACTCTCAAGTATATCATCAATTTCACTGAAAAGATAATGCCAGCTCTTGCTGATTCTGTTTACTTAACTCAAACAAAGACGAAAGAGAGTCAGCCGACTCCACTCAGCAAAATACTGAATGCTTGCGACATTAAGGAGCAAATTTAGAAATAGTTAGATAGTAGATTTAATTTTAGAAATAGTTTTTCTTAGAAAGAGGACGATAATTTAAACTGAATCCTCAATTTCTGTAAATAACTTATTTAGTTAGTAGTATTTAAACACTTCTCATGCATTTAGAGAAGGGTCCAGAAATTTATCAAAAACTTGTCCTTAGAACATGCACTTTTGCACCCTCAGAGAAGGTTTTGGTGAATGAATGGAACATAGTTTATTTGATATTTGCATTTGATATCTGCTACTGATGTTGCACTTTTGTACTCTTAGTGAATGTTAAATCAAGGAGAGATAATTCAATTGTCACTTGAAGCTCATGAGTATGACTAGTTATAAATGGTACTTTTATCTCTTAACCATTTCTGCTTATGCGTTAAAGTGATATTCAGTTTTCAGTTGTTTATATATTATAGCATGGATGTCTGAGTTATCATTTGGCACTTTTGTATAGTGATAACTATTTGTTTATGTTTAGTGTATGAATAGCTCATTTATGCGACAATTTTTCACAACTGTTTCATCTAACTTCTTATACGAAGTAGTTCATCTTTATCAAATTCTTTTCTTATGATAGATGAATGATCTTTATTACCAATTATTGTTTGAAATCTTTTTAGATCGCATAGAAGAAAGATCACACCCCGGGTTAGCATAAATTTCGATGTTTTCTGTTGGTTAGAATACAATAGCATAGCATTAGATTAGAATTAGGATAGAAGTATTCCATTTAAAACAGAAATACCCATCTTTCTCACACACACACACTGAATTGGGAAACTGGTCCCATATCCCCAGTCAGACCCGCTATACCAAACGGATAAGGAGCTGCTAACCAAGGTCTGGACCAGGCGAGTATCCCCCTTGTTGTTGACTCGATTTTCGGGGCCTTCAACATATTTGGCACTAGAAGGAGGGCATGAACTATGAATGGAAAGTAAATCCAAATCAAAATACCATTCTAAGAGTAAATCGCCCTCACCATCTCCCTCGGCTTCTCCATTACACTTAAATCCAGAGTTAGAAGTCGCTAGAGCATCAACCGCTACTACAAATCCTGACATTTCAGAACAATCTGTTATTAAACCTCCTGAATTTGAATCTCTGATTCACAAACTTCAGCGATTTTCCATTTCCCCTCAAAGATCTGACAAATCTCAGGGCAGCGTGACTTCACAGTATAACCCTACTCATCCCTTGACCAGATTAAAGAGTGAAAAGTTCGGTGTTCGGCCAACCGAATTACCTCTTCCCAAAAGGAAAAGAGCAAGGAAGTCACCTAAAGGGTCTGACGGCGAGACTCTTTCATCAACATCATCCATCTCAACCTCTCCACCGCGAAGTCAACCATCTACTCCTCCACCCCAGACCATTATCAATCCACCCAGTGGAATCCCTACAACTCCTCCTCAATCATCTACAATCATAATCACCTCATCTTCCCAACCACAGGGATTATCTTCTGCAAATACCCCTATTAGTTGTTCAACAATGGCCCAGTCTCCATGGAACAACCCCGGGGCAGTCTTAATGCCTGCACCCTTGAGTCAAATACCAGACCATCCTGAGAAATGGCTGCCTAAGTTCAATCCCGAGGCAGGCATGCTAGCAGGAGAGCACATAAACAACTTTATGCTATCCATCAACCTCAACGGGGTTACTAATGAAGATGTTGTTGTTCGACTGTTTCCTTATACTCTACAAGGAACAGCCGGATCATAGTATTTCTCATTACCCTCTGGATCTATTACCAGTTGGGACATCTTCCAAGACTAATTTCTAACCAAGTTTGGTGACGACAGGTCTACGGCAACGTTAATCAACGACCTATCCAACCTTAGAGCCGAATCTAGAGAGCCTATCAAAGACTTCAATCTACGTTTCAATAAAATTCTAAAAAAAATACCTACTGATTCCCAGCCCAGTGAGGAAGTGTGATGTGAATGGTATATCACTGCATTACCATCAAACATAGCAATCTTCGTGGACAGGGCTAATAAATTAACCCTAGCCGAAAACATGAAAGAAGATATAGCAGTAGAGAAATGTATAATAGCCTTAGAGAATAAATCCACGATAGAAGAATGGAAGTCTAAGATGGTCACCTTCAAAGAAGAGTCCAAGAAGAAACAAGCAAAAGATCCATTTGATTTAGAGGGATTGCAAAAAGTTCTGAAGACCATGTCCAATGAAATGGTCGACATAAAAAAACAAGTAGCAGAAACTTCTTCAAAAAGGCCCTATAGAGCTTTTAAAATAGGCCCATCAACGGATTCAAGACCACCCAATGCTATAACAAGTTCTGAATCCAAGGAAGAGGAAGATGAAATTGCCACTGAAGGGAAAACCAATAATGAAGAAGTTGTAGAATTACAAGGAATGTGGGATTTGATCCTCCCATGAGAGGAAGATCAAGAAGTATTCCCAGTTAACACATGAAGTAGAAATCAGCTTGATCCCCCCCAAACTACCCCAAAACCAAAGAGTGCAAGCTCTGCAACAAAGGATAAAGTCGCAACAAAGAAAACAACATCTAAAGCGACTCAAACTAGCCCAGTCCAAACAGATTCACCTACTCCATCTAAAACGCTGATCGTTTCGGATGAAATGGAGTACAATATTATAGAAGACATGAAAAAGACTAGGGCCAAGATCACTCTGTACGAATTGAGCAAGCTAAAGCATCAAAAAAAGATAATGATGAAAGAATTACATGCTGTGTCAGTTGCACCTTTGCCTGCTGCTGTAATTTCTCAAGCTTCTCAGAACATGGGAAGACCTCCAACTAATACGACTAACAAGATTGATCCAAACGACATCACTTTAATTGGAGGTAGATCGAGATCTCATACTCCCCCTTTTCTCCTTACTTATGAAAATTTTAACAAAAATGTACATAATTGTTTAGTGGATTCAGGTGCTTCATCGAATATTTTACCGAAGTCCATGTAGTGTCCTATCTAGGGTGCTAGACTAGGCTATATTTATTATCGACCAGGGTGCGTAGACTTAGAGGCATACGCCTAAAATATATAGACATAAAGGATCTAATCTAAGTCTAATCTTCCTAATTACAATGCTATTATTAGATTCAATATCAAACTAAATCACCCTATGTATCACTATCTACCAAGATTCAACAAATCAAAACGCTGTGTATCACTGCAATTAAAGATTTTAGTCTCCTTACAGAGACATCATACATAAAACCTCTGTTCAATGACTACTCAACATTCATTAACATTTATTAACAGTCATGCAAGATGAAATCGTAAGCATAAAGTTCATGACAGTGCTCTACAAGATAACACTGGATCGAATCCCTTACAGGATATGATTCACGATCCAAGTGATAATCTATTCAAGCGCATGCATAAACATATAAACAAGCGCATTCATAAACATATAAGAATAAACATGAATCGATTTAATCGCTGCGCATATCAATACCAAATACCCTAACTGTAAATGAAATAAAATAACAATAGTATACCATGTACGCAGGGCCCGTCCGCGTTCTTGGTATACTGGGCTTATTATCCAACGATCACCAAATCAAAACAACACAATCGTGACTGTAATACAAGTCTTTGGTATTAAAATCGAAACACTTATCTTGAAGCAACAATAACGATAACCATATACAAACGGTTTAGAGCTATATTTACATATGGTTTCACATCCCTTGAAAACGGATGTACATTCATGAGCGGTTGTTGCCGCTTTTACCAAAACACGATTTTTGAAAATGTTTCTATCCTAGCTGATATATAAAAAAAAAAGGAAACAAACTTAAATTGATTTGGACTGTGTGCTGTTGCTGCCTTTGTCGCCAACATGCCATAGTTGACCGTCGTTGACCGTGCATGTAGGAGGGTTGATTCCGCTGAGAGATAGGTGCTTGTCCATGCTTGGACATTCCGCTTTTCATCCATACCCTTTGCTCTAGCCTGGTTGCCATGCCACATGTCAAACAATAAGCCATTTACAGGATGTTGGAACTTCATGTAGTCTTTTTGCCAAAAATTCCTAATTCATTAACATAAAACCCTTAAATCAATTTCAATGCAATTTAATAACTATAAGACTATTAATTAATCAATTTCCAAGGGATCTCAGAAATAAATGATGAAAAGAGGTAGGAAAATGTCATGTTTTGGGAGGGAAAAAGGGGTCATGGAATGGTACCAACAGTCCATATGCACCAAATTAAACGTTCAACCACAGAAATCCATTGTTCGCATAGTTCAGCTGAATCGATCTCAAGTCGAAGTCATTGGCGTACTAAATCAAGTAACCATAAGGCTATCATCCAACCCGAAGGTATGTCAACTTATTGACATCTTAGTTGCTGATATTCCTGAATTTTATGGCTTAATTCTTAGCAGGGATTGGTCAGAAAAACTGCATGGATACTTCGCAACTAACTGGTCGCACATGTAGTTGTCTTACAATGTTAAGCCAAATCAAATAAAAGTTGAACGAGAATTACATCAGAAGTACATAGTAACAGAATTAGAGGGGAAAAATGAACTAGTAGCATATAACAGTAGAATAATTGGCAATTACTTAGTGGATTCTTTTCTCGGCAATTTTAATGCTCATACGTCCCCTTATTTAGATCATTTTGTTTTGTCCCAAGTCAAAAAAATTTCTCAAACGGATAGTTCAAAATGTATCAATTTTTTAGATAGACCTGTAAATAAATCTTTGTTTTGGAAATTATTTTTTGATGGTTCTAAATCTAACGAAGGAGCAGGAGCAGGATGCGTGCTACTTAGTCCAGAAGGAGACAAAATTATGTTAACATGCAGGCTCGAATTTGATTGTACCAACAATACAGCAGAATATGAGGCTTTAGTCCAAGGGCTGTACAAAGCAATCGAGCTAGATATAAAGTACCTCCAAGTCTTGAGAGACTCTAAAATTGTAGTCAAATAGGTACGGAATTCTATACATTGCTTATCAGGTCATTTAAAACACTATCAATCTTTAGTCCAAGATATGACTGAGCATTTTATAACATTCAATATTTCATCAATTCCTAGATTCCAGAATGCAAGCACTGACCTTTTAGCTAACGTAGCTTCTAATCTCATTCCTTCAGAAGATTTTAGTCCAGATAGATTCTTAATAGAATTAATCTTTAGACCTTCTATTACTGACAACATCACAAATTGGAGAATATTCAACGACGATCCTAATATCATAAATTTCCTTACTTCTGAAGGATCCTACTCCAACCAAATAATCGACGAATATCAACATGATCGACAATTACAACAAGATAGCACTCACAATGCTATACCTAAATCAGTGGTCAAGTTAGAAGACTAGTACGATTTGAAAGATCAGTTTAAAAGGTCTACCAATTCGAAGCTCCAAAGTTCAACTTTGAATTACGAATTAGTAAACCTAGGAACCGATGCCAAACCTCAAAACATAAATCTAGGCCTTGCCCTAGCCCCTTAAGAAAAGCTAGCATATATTCATCTTTTGAGACAATACAAAAATTGTTTTGCTTGGAACTATGATGAACTCAAAACATACGACACTTCTATCATCCAACATACTATTCCGATGATCGATAATGAAAAACCTGTCCAACAAAAATTGAGAAAGATTCATCCCAACTTAGAAAATCAAATAAAAACCGAACTCAATAAGTTGTTGAAAGCCAAAATAATCTTTCCCGTCAGAAATTCTAAATGGGTCTCCAATATGGTACCTGTTAGAAAGAAAAACAGAGATATTAGGATTTGTATTGACTTTTGCAATCTTAACAAAGCGTGTCAAAAGGACAATTTTCCCTTACCACCTATGGAGCAGATATTGCAGGCAGTGGCAGGCTCAGAATTAATGTCTTTCTTAGATGGATTTTCAAGATACAATCAAGTTCTGGTACATCCTGATGATCAATTAAAGACCACATTCAGAACTAAATGGGGCACATATGCATATCGAAAGATGCCATTTGGTTTGATTAATGCCGGTGCCACATTCCAGAGAGCCATGGACATTGCATTTAAAGGTTCAGTCAATAAATCTGTAGTAATTTATTTGGATGATATAACCGTGTACTCCAAGAAACGAGGCGACCATCTCAAAGACTTGAAACAAATCTTCCAACGATGTTTAAGATATGGAATTTCACTTAACCCAAAGAAATCCTTTTTCAGATTAAGTGAAGGGAAACTTCTAGGATTCATAGTGTCAAAATTTGGAATTCACATCGATTCTGACAGAATCAAAGAAATTTCTGAAATATCCCTACCTCATAATAAAAAAGCCATGCAATCTTTCCTTGGTCAAATCAATTTTGTAAAGAGATTTGTTCCAGATTTTTCACGAATCGTATCTTCTTTACAAACCATGATAAAAAAGAACTCTAATTTTAAATGGGGCCAAGATGAACATGGAGCGTTCAACCTGATCAAACAGGCTATTATTAATGCTCCATCTTTAGCAACTCCTAATTTTTCAGAGCCTTTTATTTTATACACATTTGCCTCAAATAGGTCATATGTTGCGATACTCACACAAACGAATCAAGAAAAGGTGGAAGCACCAATTGATTTTTTAAGTTCAAATTTGCAGGGTGCTGAATTAAATTGCTCAGATGTGGAGAAACGGGCTTATGATATTTTCAAATTAATCAAATACTTCAGACCTTTTTTACTCAAAACCCATACTAAAATTATAGTACCGTTTCTAGCAGTAAGGAATCTTCTAGTACAAAAGAATGTGGGTGAGAAGAGGGAAAATTGGGTAACTGCCTTACAAGAATATGACATAGAAATTAAACCAACAAACATTGTAAGAGTTCAAGGCTTTTGCAAAATGCTAGCTGGAGCATCGCAAATTTATGAAATTCCATCTGTAGAGGTACAAGTGTGCGAGGTAATCCTAAATGATGAAGAGTCATTATACGCTGATATCATTTATTATCTTAAGTATGGATATGCTCCTTCATACCTCGATTATACTAAGAAAAGAGATCTAAGCTTAAAAGCCAAACAATATCAGCTCATAAATGATATTATTTTTAGAATGAATTACAATTCTGTTCTCCTTAGATGTCTTGAGAAATCTAAAGCTGATAAAGTTTTGCAGGAACTCCACGATGGGCCAGCAGGTGGACACTATGCTGGAGATGCTACTACACATAAAATCTTGTGCTCAGGGTATTACTGGCCCACGTTATTCAAAGACTCGCACAGTTACGTGAGGAAATGTCAAGTCTGCCAAACTACTGCTGGAAGACAAAAGAAGACATCCTTACCACTACAACCAGTTAACATCGACCAACCTTTCAGTCAATGGGGATTGCACATAATAGGTGAGATCGTTCATGACTCTTCCAAGTAGCATAGATATATCCTTATAGCGACATTTTATTTTACTAAGTGGGTAGAAGCAGTTCCACTCAAGACGGCTAATGCTGAAAATATCATTGAGTTCATAGATCAATTTATAATTACCAGGTTTGGATTACCTTCCGCTTTAATGTTCGATAATGCATCATACTTTTCTGGAAATGCAATGACTGAATTTGCACTTAAAAGAGGATTCAAACTTAAATATTCAGCCAATTATTATCCATAGAGCAATGGATTAGCCGAGTCTACAAACAAAAACCTAATCAGGATTATCAAAAGAACAGTAGACCAAAATCATAAAAATTGGAATAAATCCTTAATATACGCTTTATGGGTAGACCGAATAACGAGAAAAGCTTCCATTGGCACTTCTCCCTTTAATTTAGTTTATGAGAGAGAAGTAGTTCTTCCGACTCATTTAGCAATTCCTTCTTCGTCTCTAGTTCAATACATTGACGAAGTACCAACTTCCTCATTACACTCAAGGCAAATGGAAATAATCAAATTAGAAGAACAATGAGAACAAGCTAAGAAAACGCATGCTCATCATCAGGCACTAGTAAAATCCTCTTTTGATTCAAATATAATGACCAGAAAAGATTTTCATGTGGGAGATTTAGGTTTAAAATGGGACAAGGCACATGAAGAAAAGGGGAAACATACAAAATTTCAAAGAATGTGGCTTGGTCCTTTTCAAATTGTAGAAGTCTTAGGTCCATTGACATTTGTGTTACAGGATTTAGCAGGTAAAAGAGACTCTTTGCCTGTCAATGGACAAATTCTTAAGAAATATTTTCCATAGAAGATTATTCTTCTATTTTGTAAAGTTATAGTTTTTCTTTTTCATAATAAAACCAGTTATGAATGGTTACATTAGGCATTTACAAAAAAGACACCAACTCTCTTTCAGATTTTGGTTTTTCGCTTGTATAAATAGCAAATCTTTTGGAAAATTGATCTTTATTATTGAAAGATACAGTTAAAGACTCTAACCTAGATATGACACTAGTTTCAACTTCATAAAGTTTGATGAACATAACCTTTAGTGAAGAAATTGTTTTATGTCAGTGCAATGAAAGGTATCAATAACAAAATAAAGATTCTTTGTAGAACAGTTACTTCCAAAAACTCTATCATTGTCGTTCAGAGCTATCTAAATAAAACAATGACTTCCTCCCTGCTAAGGAAATCACAACTTTCATAGGAACAATCCAAGAATACACTTCATCTTGAAGAATGAGAGGTCTCATCATGAGCCGGCTCATCATAATCACAAATATTATAACTTGCTGACTTTGCCAAATACTACATACCACAACAGGGCAATGACTTAAGATTATTACAATCAAGAGGCAAGGGGTCTCATCACGATCCAACTTGTTCAACAAAGTTATAAATCGAGTGAATGACTGTGTCATAAATTGGCTACCAAACCAAGACATTGTTCTTTAATAATAAAAAGAAAATCAAAGCAATAAGTGTAGATGTGGATTCTTCTTTGAGAACTGTAGGTTTCTTTAAGTAGGATACAGGATCATTGTTGGGTAAAAGGTAACCCTGTCGAGGCTATGAATGCCTGCTGACAGCAGAGGCTCTACCTACGACAAATGAGTATATTTCAAAACTGGTTTACAGAGAAGACTTTGTTTTATCTTTACAGACCGAGTAATGACTGATGTAAACACAAGGACTAACTTGAGGAAGCAAATAATCAAAGTTGAAAATAGTTGAAACAAAATGTCATTAACAGGTTAGAGCATAATGTACTTTATCTTTCCATAATAAAGTTTAATTTTCTGAAAAATGTTCTATTTTGGAAGCTGAAAAAATCCAATAGAAACACAGATATAACTGGTTCTTCGAAGTGAGTCACCAATTGTTGTGGCCACCAACAACCCCCCTCCTTATGAAGTGTTATTGCTAATACTAAATAAGTGGGGACCCTCAGTAAAAATCAAAAAATCAGTTAGTGTTACATTTTCGGTTTTAGATGAAACTTACAACATCATGGACTTACGAAAATGCCTTAAAAAATCTAAAAAAAACTAAGTTTCATAATGAAGAAAATTAAATTCACTCCTTAAAGGATATCGCATCGCGCAAAGAATGATAGGATACACCTTCTAATGAGTTAAAATAACAAAAAGCGAGATTGTGACGCCACACCTCATCGCATCGCATACACTGAAGAGACACTCACATTAAAAAAATTTAAAAAATCGCCGATATGCGATATGCGATATCGCACGTCGCAAAAATCACATGAATTACACAAGGATTATAACGATCTGCGATATTGTGATACTGCGATACTACGACACTGCGATATCGCAAAGTTGCGATACTGCGACCTTGCGACAAAAAATAACACGATGATATTGCGATATTGCGATATTGCGATACTATGATATACGACATCGCAAAGAAAAATCGTGGGACCCCTCCATCGCAGTTGGTTCTGGCTCATTATTCAAGAAAACATTTTCAACCAAAAGTTGGTCATGTATTTTAATGTGAATTAATGAGTTATTGCCAGTTGTTAATGAAGTAGGGTGTTGTGTTTTTCGAAGAAATAGCTCGCGTAAGGTGGCATGTTTTGCATATCTTCGGCATTTAAAAGTTTTCTTGTCATTAGTCTTTTATCATTACTTCCACCTCAATGTAAACTGCAGGAAAGAAGGACGAAGCATTATACAGGGTACTATGCAGAAAACTATGAGAAGGAAAGACAGCGCTCCAATGTACATTTCGGAAGGCACACCTAATCCATTCAAGGAAGAAAAAGAGCCGCAGAACTCTTCTGAGGCATCTATCACAGATTTCTCATATACAGCCATGGTTGAATGGTTACTGAACGATGTTGATACCAGAAACAGACAGTTTAATTCTCAGGGTCAAGAGCTCATCGAAATACTATTTTTACAAATTTTGAGCTTTATACCGAATGAGAGAAAAAGGTGCAAGAGGGAAAAAAACCGCATCAGGGAAGCCCGGATCAAGAAACAGAGGTAGTTTCCAGTAATCGCGCATCACTAAGAAAAATTGTTCGAAAAGGAAGGTCCATAGTTACTCAGTCACCTGCGAGCCCCGAAAATTGCAAGAAACCAGTGATAGAAGCAAACTGGAAACAGAAAACTAAAAGAAAAGCAGAAGTAGTCCAAGGGTTAACCAAGTTGAAATGGGATTTTTATCAGGCATACATGGTAATAATACATATTCATTGGATGATTCTCAAGTATATCATCAATTTTACTGAGAAGATAATGCAAGCTCTTTCCGATTCTGTTTGCTTAACTCAACCAAAGACGGAAGACAGTTAGCTGACTCTACTCAGGAAAATACTGAATTCTTGTGACATTAAGGAGTAGATTTAGAAATAGTTAGATAGTAGATTTAATTTTAGAAATAGTTTTTCTTAGAAAGAGGACGTTCATTTAAACCGAATCCTCAATTTATGTAAATAAGTTATTTAGTTAGTAGTATTCAAACCCTTCTCATGTATTTAGAGAAGGGTCCAGAAATTTATCAAAAACTTGTCCTCAGAACATGCACTTTTGCACCCTCAGAGGAGGTTTTGGTGAATGAATGGAACAGGTTTTATTTGATATTTGCATTTGATATCTGCTACTGATGTTGCACTTCTGTACTCTTAGTGGATGTTAAAATCAAGGAGAGATAAATCAATTGTCGCTTGAAGCTCATGAGTAGGACTAGTTATAAATGGTACTTTTATCTCTTAACCATTTCTGCTTATGCGTTAAAGTGATATTCAGTTTTCAGTTATTTATATATTATAGCATGGATGCCTGAGTTATCATTTGGCACTTTTGTACGATGATAACTATTTGTTTATGTTTAGTGTATGAATAACTCATTTATGCGATAAGTTTTAACAACTATTTCGTCTAAGTTCTTATACGAAGTAGTTCATCTTTATCTAATTCTTTTCTTATGATAGCTGAATGATCTTTATTACCAGTTATTGTTTGAAATCTTTTTAGATTCAATAGAAGAAATATCACACCCTAGGTTAGCATAAATTTCAATGTTTTTTCTGTTTATTAGAATACAATAGCATAGCATTAGATTAGATAGAAGTATTCCATTTAGAATAGGAACACCCATCTTTCTCACACACACATTGAATTGGGAAACTGGTCCCATATCCCCAGTCGGACGACATAAAGAAATTTAAACAATATGTCAAAGATGGAAAGTATTTTTATCTTCATTTCAGTTACCATGTAGAATGCTTAAAGTGATAAGGCCTTTCTGATTTATCCACATTCGAAAAGAGGCCTTACGTCCTTGCAACCTATCTAAAGTTCGAAGCAAAGATAGCTTCTCCTGTAACCTTAGATTACCGAATTCTTTAAGCCATCTTGTAATTCTTCTAACTTCATCTGGATTATTTGCTATCTGTGGAGCATCAAGACTTTCAGAACAAAATAATTGACTAAATGGATTTGGTTTGACTGGTTTTCTGAACTCCAGATTATGATAATCCCACGGTGCTGAAAATGTTCTTAAGTACTGCAAGGTTCTTTCAACACACTGAGATGAACGAACAAACAACTTTTTCTGGCATTTCCCATCTTTAATCTCCCTATCTGCAAACAGATAAAAGATCTCGTACTGTGGGAATGAATTAGTTGCTACATAATTCTCATCATTTCTTTGCAGAAAAGCTGCTTCAAGTTCTTCAAATAAGTCAGGAATTCTTAATGACAATAAAAACCTTTGGACTCCTTCAATCATATTGATTTCTTCCAAATCCAACATTTTTACAGAGGTAAAAATAGAAAGAGAAAAATCAACAACTCCAATGATTTGATAATAGTTTAAAGTTTTTAAAACTTTAATCATTTTTTCAGTATACTCCTTCATCCAGTAATCATCTAGGGTTTTAAAATATACTTTTATCTTCATGTTTGGTAATGGGAATACCTTTACCAAATCTTCATCCAACCCTAGAAATATTCCAACATTCTTAGATTGCCAAGCTTGACAATTCTGTATCCACTGGTTATGTCTGAGTCTCATGCCGACAACCTTTTTGATTTCTTCTACAATATCACTGGCCACATACTAGAGAGTTTGAAATCTTCTCACGAATGTTGCAAAAGAATCATCTTGAGGAGTAATATCTAAAAAATCAAAAATTCCATTTCTTTTCTCTAAACCATGAGCTTTGTTCATTTCCCTGGTGAGGGCATCTGCAAGCACGCTAGAATTGCCTGGCACCCATTCAACATCAAAGTCATACATTTGAAACCACATTTTCCAAGCTAAAAGACGTCCTCTTGCTAGTTGTTTAGAAATCTTGGCATTTAAGAAATATCGAAAATTCATTGAATCTGTTCGAATCAGGAATTTCACTGGAGCTAAATAAAGTTCAAACTTTTGAATTCCATTGAAAATTGCCAAAGTTTCTTTTTCTGCAGGGAAATAATTCTTTTGGTGAGATAAGAATTCACCTGACGCATATCCACACAAAATTTCTTCTTTCTTTTTACCTTCTCCCTTTCTTTCAAATAACACAGCTGCCCAAAAGTTGTCAGAGGCATTGGTTTGTAAAATTAGGAAACCATTTCCAGGCGGTTTTAATGCAGGAAAATGCTGACATTCTTTCTTGAGATTTTGAACTGCACGAGTAGCTTCTGGAGACTAGCCATGGTGTAGATGTGCACGAATTTGTGTTGTTTTTTCTGAAAGATTAGCTATATACTTATGTACATAATTTAAAATAACAAGGAAACGCTGAATCATCTTAGTATCAGTTAACTGGTCAGGAAACTCAGAGAGTTTGGATAAAACATGTGGCTGCATCTTTATTTTTCCTTCCTTCACATGGATGCCCAGAAAATCAATATTTTATTGAAAAAGAATCATTTTCTTTTCAGAATGCACGAGGCCATGTTTCTTGGCTTCTTCAAGAAAAATTCTCAAATTCTTCATATGAGATTCTAAATCTGGACTATGAACTAATATTTCATCAATATATACAACAAAGAAATCATATTTACTGAAAATATAATCCATCCGCTTCTGAAAAGAAGTAGGGGCATTCTTTAAACCAAACGGAACAACGCGCCATTGATAAAATCCAGTAGGACAAGTAAAGACAGTCTTATGACGATCTTCTGGATTGATCTGAATCTGATAATAACCAGATTTCATATCAAATTTGCTAAAGATCTTACTCTTTTGGATCTTCTGCATTATTGTTTCTTGTCTTGGCAAAGGATACTGAAATTTTTTTGTTATTGCATTCAGAGGTTTGTAATTTATTACTATTCTGTCTTTTCCTCTCACGATCTCTGAATTATTTCTGACTAGAAAAGCAGAACAAGAATAATGGGACTCACTTGGTTCAATCAATTGCAATTGCAACAATTCTTCAATCTGTTTTCTAATCTCTTTTTCATCTCCTGGGGTGCAGGGTATCATTTTGCCAGTGACTCCATTATCATGTAATGTGATAATGTCCTGTCTTGGGCTTTCAACTTCCCAAAATTCCTTGGGATTTTATGAACAGCATGTTAACAATTCATCAAACAAATTTAATTGATCTTGAGACCAATCAGGATTTCTAAAATCTTTTTGTTTTGGCTAACTGTTTTGCTCATAAATTTGTAATACTTCTTTCCAATCCCGAGAAGTCATTTGAGACTTCTTTTCACCAACCTTTTTCTGACTATTTCTTCTTCTGGCTTTTGAGTTGGCCGTTGTTAATCTTGGTACTGTAATAACTTTTTCTTGATATTGCAAGTTATTTTATCACTACTTATAGTGACAGACATAACAGAATTAATGAAAGGCATACCAAGAAATAAACTTGCCGAATTGTCATAATGCTATATTGCCGAGATTTTAATAATACTCCCTCCCAGTCTCATAGAAATATTGTCCACATAATGCCTGAGGTTGACTGAACCACCAATGGTTTCTGAAACAAGAATATTCTGGAGTGGTTTCCATAAACCTTTAAAGAAGGAAGGTCGAGCCAGATTATTGGATCCTCCAGTATCTATGAAAGCATCTACTGCAATCCAATCACCCCGAACTTGAACTTCAACTGGAATATATAAGAGGTTATTGGTTTTAACAATCTTCTTTAGAAAAGCGCTTTCATCTAAAGGAATTGTAGGCTTTTTTGACCAAGAAGATGATGAAGAGGCCATGGTCTTTGGATATGGGCAAAACGAATTCAGAGTGGGTTGTGGAGGCAATGAATTTAAAATGGATTTGGAATTCTGGTTACCCTGGTCAGACTCTGAGGCTGAACTATTTTCTTCTGAAGAAATATCATCTGTTTCTTCTGTATATTCTTCAGAGCTGTATTCTTCACTATAATGATTTTCTTCATCAAGGTCAAAATCAGAACAGTCTTGACAAACATTCATTTTTTGATTCATATCAGGAATAGAATCAATATTAGACAGAGAAGCATCAGTCAAAATATATACATCTGACACTTCATCATGTGACTCAACTACAGACCAATTATCTACAAAATCTTCGATGTCTATACAGGCTTTTAGCTTTGATGATACATTTTTGGGACATTTTCTTGCATAGTGTCCTTCTTGTTTACATACAAAACAAGCATTATCTTTTCTTGGATTCTTTCTTCGATTCAGATATTTGAACTTTCTATATGACTTTCTGGGATTAGTTACTCGTTTTGGTCTGAAGTTACCATATCTTCTGTATTTTCTAGATTTTCTTTTCTTGAATGGGGTCCAAGGTAGAACAGATCTGCATACATCTAACCCTGGTGATACATCTTGGGTTTTCTTTTGCCAACAGAGGTATTTAACCTCTTCTTGGCATCTAAATAGCAAATCTATCCAATAAATTTGATCTATTATCTTTCCTTGGACTTCAAGATCTTTCATAATCATGTCTCCTAGATTTCCAGGTAATTTAGAAAGAAAAGAAACCTTTTGAACAGGATCATTTGCTAGATTGGCTTTAAAGATTTTAGACATATAGTCACTGCCAAATGAATCTAACAATTTGAGGTCTGTTGATTGCATTCTAGTGAGATCTGTGATGAGATGTTTCTTTTCATCTATGGGCTCCGACGCAAATTGAGTAAGCAAAAGAACTTCTAAAGTAGCTAATCCATTTGCAGCTACATTTTGGCGTTCTTCTTCAGATGGCCCCATCCACCAATCATGAACAATACTGGCCATTATTTTTTTGGCTAAGAGAAAGATAGAATAATTATCCAATTCGGACATTACTTGCATTTGGTAGAGAGCACCGATCCAAATTATTATGGACTCTGCTGCATTAGAAGATTTATCTAAATCAAGCACATATCTAGAACTATTTGCAGCAAACAAATCTTCTTCAATTCATGGATATTTTGGTACCTGTTTAAAAATATTAGCTTTTTGCAGTGTTCACGTGCTCCACTTAAATCAGAATCTACTTTAGCCCTCGCCAGCTCAAAAGGAAAAGAAAAAGTAGATGAAGATGCTCCGGAAAAGGACACCATATATATCGACACGTATCAAGATGCTCAAGGAAATTATGAAGCTGATTGGGAACAAAAGTACTTAAAGATACTTGAGCAACAATATCTTGATAATAAATCATCGTCAGATTTTGATCCAGGATCTGATATTGAAAGTGAACGAAGTCCTATCGGACCTTGGTAGTATGTCTTTTTTATGTTAGTGCGTCTTCTTTTTGAGTCTATTATTGTACTTGAGAATATTGGGTAGACACTGTCCAGACTAAGTAATGTCGAACAAGGACCCCCAAAGATTCTTTATTTTACTTTTAGTTATTATAAATATGAGTATTAGATAGAGTGAAAGGCACAATCGATCATCGTGCTTAGCCTTGTGCCTTAATTTTGTGAGTGCTTTGTGTGTGTAACCAGAGACTAGAGAGGTTCTGCTCTACTCTGTAGCTTAACATGGTATGTAAATTTTGCTTGATTTAATATTGAAGCCTGCTGGGCCGCCTGACTGAGGTCAGTTCTTCCAAGATCATCGTGGTAGGAGACTATAAAGCGAGTTGGAAAAGCATAAGGGTCGCGTGTGTCCTCATATGTCTTAAGGATAATGTGAAGATTTCTCAGCACACTCTTCAAGGGATCAAGTAAGTACTGAGTCCACAATCTATTTGGTATTAGAGCCCTGTTCTAGTCCTGAATATAAACTTTAGACAAAGCCTAAAGTTGGCTAGGTAGCCTTCAAAAAGCTGTTATTCTATAACTGCTGATTAGATAAACGCCACTTTAGTCTATCTCTGGTTAAGTTTATAACAAATGGCAAGTCTGCTACGTTCGTTTTCTACTATTGATCGTTGGGTCGTAAATGAAATATCTTCTCGCTCTTCTGAAACTGAAATAGAACAAACTTCTGAAAATCATGAAATAATAGAGAACCCTGAGAACTGGAATCTGCCTTCTCTTCATGCTACTGATATATACAAGCTTCTGATGACTTTTGTGTTCAAGAAAAAATCTTTCCTGAAAGAAGTAGAAATTACTCTGAAAATCTCTGGTCCTTCTGTTCAGATCATTGCTTTAAATATGTTTTCTGAGGACGACCTAAAGAAATTTAAACAATATGTCAAATATGGAAAGTATTTTTATCTTCATTTCGGGGGGATAAGAGTTGGTCTCGCTCCTTTATTTCGCCATGGAATAAATGCACCGTGTATTGCTGAATTGTTTGACACTCGTCACCAGTCATATGATAATGCAAGAATAGGAACAATTATGGGAAATTTAACATCTGGTTGTCAATATGGAACCATTTATCTTGATTATGATGTCAGTTTGAGTAATGTCCATTTAAAAGATTGCTGGAAAATGTTGACTGGAGTTCAAGGTCTATCTATGGCCGAAGATAGCGAGCATCTTTCTGTAATTGCCCAAGCATCTTTCCAATTGACTAACACAGTCCATCCCAAGTTGAAGCAACCTGTTCTGAAAGATTGTGTCACAGTAGGAATATCCAATGCTCAAGTTGAAGGAGTGTTGTATGATCCCACTGAATTACCCGGTAACTGGTATTTTGAATACAAATCTCTGTCAGATACAAAAAAACCTGACTCAAAGCTTAAAAGAGTCTCGATAGATAATGGCCATGTAAAATTGATACCTGCTCAGCCTAAAATCCAAAAGCCTCTTTCTAAGCCACGAAGATATGTATTTCCAATAGCACCATCCAATGAAGCCTCCTCATCCAAAACTGTTGACATTCCTACAATTGATGAAGTCGTGAATGAACCTCAGTTGTCCCCAACTGAATTGTACATACCTGAATCTAAGCCTTTCTTGCCTTCTATAAATAAGATGTTTCGTATTTCACATACTAGATTTCAGTTAGTCGACGAATGGCAGTATGCCAATCGTCGGTTTGTAAAAGGGGGAAAGTGGCCTCCTAAAACAAAATTCTGTACAACATCCTCTTCTTCTAAACAACCTGCAACTAGAGTTGACTATGCTTAGCCTTGTGCCTTAAGTTTGTGAGTGCTTTGTGTGTGTAACCAGAGACTAGAGAGGTTCTGCTCTACTCTGTAGCTTAACATGGTATGTAAATTTTGCTTGATTTAATATTGAAGCTTGCTGGGTCACCTGACTGAGGTCAGTTCTTCCAAGATCATCATGGTAGGAGACTGTAAAGCGAGTTGGAAAAGCGCAAGGGTCGCGTGTGTCCTCGATGTGTCCTCGTATGTCTTAAGGTTGATGTGAAGATTTCTCAGCACACTCTTCAAGGGATCAAGTAAGTATTGAGTCCACAATCTATTTGGTATTAGAGCCTTGTTCTAGTCCTGAATATAAACTTTAGACAGAGCCTAAAGTTGGCCAGGTAGCCTTTGAAAAGCTGTTATTCTATAACTGCTGATTAGATAAATGCCACTTTAGTCTATCTCCGGTTAAGTTTATAACAAATGGAAAGTATGCTACGTTCATTTTCTACTATTGATCGTCGGGTCGTAAATGAAATATCTTCTCGCTCTTCTGAAACTGAAATAGAACAAACTTCTGAAAATCATGAAATAGTAGAGAACCCTGAGAACTGGAATCCGCCTTCTCTTCATGCTACTGATATATACAAGCTTCCGATGACTTTTGTGTTCAAGAAAAAATCTTTCCTGAAAGAAATAGAAATTACTTTGAAAATCTCTGGTCCTTCTGTTCTGATCGTTGCTTTAAATATGTTTTCTGAGGATGACATAAAGAAATTTAAACAATATGTCAAAGATGGAAAGTATTTTTATCTTCATTTCGGGGGAATAAGAGTTGGTCTCGCTCCTTTATTTCGCCATGGAATAAATGCACCGTGTATTGCTAAATTGTTTGACACTCGTCACCAGTCATATGATAATGCAAGAATATGAACAATTATGGGAAATTTAGCATCTGGTTGTCAATATGGAACCATTTATCCTGATTATGCTGTCAGTCTGAGTAATGTCCATTTAAAAGATTGTTGGAAAATGTTGACTGGAGTTCAAGGTCTATCTATGGCCAAAGATAGTGAGCATATTTCTGTAATTTCCCAAGCATCTTTCCAATTGACTAACACAGTCCATCCCAAGTTGAAGCAACCTGTTATGAAAGATTGTGTCACAGTAGGAATATCCAATGCTCAAGTTGAAGGAGTGTTATATGATCCCACTGAATTACCCGGTAATCGGTATTTTGAATACAAATCTATGTCAGATACAAAAAAGCCTGACTCAAAGCTTAAAAGAGTCTCGATAGATAATGGCCATGTAAAATTGATACCTGCTCAACCTAAAATCCAAAATCCTCTTTCTAAGCCACGGAGATATATATTTCCAATAGCACCATCCAATGAAACCTCCTCATCCAAAACTGTTGACATTCCTACAATGGATGAAGTCGCGAATGAACCTCAGTTGTCCCCAACTGAATTGTACATACCTGAATCTAAGCCTTTTTTGCCTTCTGTAAATAAGATGTTTCGTATTTCACATACTAGATTTCAGCCAGTCGACGAATGGCAGTATGCCAACCGTCGGTTTGTAAAAGGGGGAAAGTGGCCTCCTAAAACAAAATTCTGTACAACATCCTCTTCTTCTAAACAACCTGCAACTAGAGCTAACTGTGCTCCACTGATAGAACATAATGCTCAAAATCCAAGTGATCTAGATCAAACATATCAAATTGGGAACTATTTGACCACCTAGTGTTCCCATGCAGAAGAAGTATTAGATGATCTAGGCTATCAAAGTGAGAAAATTTTGGCTAATCTTAAACTATTGTATGATGAGCAACAAGAAGCAAAACAAGAGAAAAAAGCCAAGTTGCAGAAAAGGAAAGAAAGAAAAAGAAGAGAGTCTAGAGCGCCTACTTTTTCCAGATCAATGCATATACCTAAGGCTAAAGAATCAGAAAATGATTCTAATGAAAGTGAGGAATCAACTTCTAAAGTTGACATGAGAATGGGTTTAGCTAAAGTAATCAAAATACCCAAATCAAAGAATGAATTAGCTACTCTTGAAAATTCTACTACAAAGTTTCCTTCATTTATCAGGCCCTCACTGCAAAAGGCTAATATTTTTAAAGAAGTACCAAAATATCCAAGAATTGAAGAAGATTTGTTTGCTGCAAATAGTTCTGGATATGTGCTTGATTTAGATAAATCTTCTAATGTAGCAGAGTCCATAAGAATTTGGATCGGTGCTCTCTACCAAATGCAAGTAGTGTCCAAATTGGATAATTATTCTATCTTTCTCTTAGCCGAAAAAAGAATGGTCGGTATTGTTCATGATTGGGGGATGGGGCCATCTGAAGAAGAATGCCAAAATGTAGCTGCAAATGGATTAGCTACTTTAGAAGTTCTTTTGCTTACTCAATTTGTGCTGGAGCCCATAGATGAAAAGAAACAACTCATCACAGATCTCACTAGAATGCAATTAACATATCTCAAATTGTTAGATTCATTTGGTAATGACTATATGTCTAAAATCTATAAAGCCAATCTAGCAAATGATCCTGTTCAAAAGGTTTCTTTTCTGTCTAAATTACCTGGAAATCTAGGAGACATGATTATGAAAGATCTTGAAGTCCAAGGAAAGATAATAGATCAGATTTATTGGATAGATTTGCTATTTAGATGCCAAGAAAAGGTTAAATACCTCTTCTGGCAAAAGAAAACCTAAGATGTATCACCAGGGTTAGATGTATGCAGATCTGTTCTACCTTGGACCCCATTCAAGAAAAGAAAATCTAGAAAATCCAGAAGATATGGTAACTTCAGACCAAACGAGTAACTAATCCTAGAAAGCCATACAGAAAGTTCAAATATCTGAAGCGGAGAAAGAATCCAAGAAAAGATAATGCTTGTTTCGTATGTAAACAAGAAGGACACTATGTAAGAAAATGTCCCAAAATTTTTTCATCAAAGCTAAAATCCTGTATAGACATAGAAGATTTTGTAGATAATTGGTCTGTAGTTGAGTCACATGATGAAGTGTCATATGTATATATTTTGACTGATGCTTCTCTGTCTGATATTGATTCTATTCCTGATATGAATAAAAAAATGAATGTTTGTCAACACTGTTCTAATTTTGACCTTGATGAAGAAAATCATTATAGTGAAGAACACAGATCTGAAGAATATACAAAAGAAATAGATGATATTTCTTTAGAAGAAAATAGTTCAGCCTCAGAGTCTGACCAGGGTAACTAGAATTCCAAATCCATTTTAAATTCATTGCCTCCACAACTCATTGTGAATTCGTTTTTCCCATATCCAAAGACCGTGGCCTCTTCATCATCTTCTTGGTCAAAAAAGCCTACAATTCCTTCAGATGAAAGCGCTTTTCTAAATAAGATTGTTAAAACCAATAACCTCTTGTATATTCCAGTTGAAGTTCAAGTTTGCGGTGATTGGATTGCAATAGATGCTTTCATAGATATCGGAGGATCCAATAATCTGGCTCGACCTTCCCTCTTTAAAGGTTTATGGAAACCACTCCAGAATATTCTTATTTCAAAAACCATTGGTGGTTCAGTCAACCTCACGCATTATGTGGACAATATTTCTATGAGACTGGGAGGGAGTATTATTAAAATCTCGGCAATACAACATTATGAAAATTTGGCAAGTTTATTTCTTGGTATGCCTTTCATTAATTATGTTTTGTTTGTCACTATAAGTAGTGATAAAATAATTTGCAATATCAAGAAAAAAGCTATTACAATGCCAAGATTAACAATGGCCGATTCAGAAGCCAGAAGAAGAAATAGTCAGAAAAAGGTTGGTGAAAAGAAGTCTCAAAAGACTTCTCGAGATTGGAAAGAAGTATTACAAATTTATGAGAGAAACAACCAGCCAAAACAAAAAGCTTTTAGAAATACTGATTGGTCTCAATATCAATTAAATTTGTTTGATGAATTGTTAACATGTTGTTCAGAAAATCCCAAGGAATTTTGGGAAGTTGAAAGCCCAAGACAGGACATTATCACATTACATGATAATGGAGTCACTGGCAAAATGATACCCTGCACCCCAGGAGATGAAAAAGAGATTAGAAAACATATTGAAGAATTGTTGCATTTGTAATTGATTGAACCAAGTGAGTCGCATTATTCTTGTTCTACTTTTCTAGTCAGAAATCATTCAGAGATCGTGAGAGGAAAAGACAAAATAGTAATAAATTACAAACCTCTGAATGCAATAAAAAAAAGTTTTCGGTATCCTTTGCCAAGACAAGAAACAATAATGTAGAAGATCCAAAAGAGTAAGATCTTTAGCAAATTTGATATGAAATCTGGATATTATCAGATTCAGATCAATCCAGAATATCATCATAAGATTGCCTTTACTTGTCCTGTTGGATTTTATCAATGGTGTGTTGTTCCGTTTGGTTTAAAGAATGCCCCTACATTTTTTCAAAAGCGGATGGATTATATTTTCGGTAAATATGATTTCATTGTTGTATATATTGATGACATCTTAGTTCATAGTCTAGATTTAGAATCTCATATGAAGCATTTGAGAATTTTTTTTGAAGAAGCCAAGAAACATGGCCTCGTGCTTTTTGAAAAGAAAATGTTTCTTTTTCAAGAAAATATTGATTTTCTGGGCATCCATGTGAAGGAAGGAAAAATACAAATGCAGCCACATGTTTTATCCAAACTCTCTGAGTTTCCTGACCAGTTAACGGATACTAAGATGATTCAGCATTTCCTTGGTATTTTAAATTATGTACATAAGTATATAGCTAATCTTTAAGAAAAAACAGCACCAATTCGTGCACATCTACACCATGGCTGGTCTCCAGAAGCTACTCTTGCAGTTCAAAATCTCAAGAAAGAATGCCAACATCTTCCTGTATTAAAGCCGCCCGAAAATGGTTTCGTAATTTTACAAACCGATGCCTCTGACAACTTTTGGGCAGCTGTGTTATTTGAAAGAAAGGGAGAAGGTAAAAAGCAAGAAGAAATTTTGTGTGGATATGCGTCAGGTGAATTTTTATCTCACCAAAAGAATTATTTCCCTGCAGAAAAAGAAACTTTGGCAATTTTCAATGGAATTCAAAAGTTTGAACTTTATTTAGCTCCAATGAAATACCTGATTCGAATAGATTCAATGAATTTTCGATATTTCTTAAATGCCAAGATTTCTAAATAGCTAGCAAGAGAACGTATTTTAGCTTGGCAAATGTGGTTTCAAATGTATGACTTTGATGTTGAATGGGTGCTAGGCAATTCTAACGTGCTTGCAGATGCCCTCACCAGGGAAATGAACAGAGCTCATGGTTTAGAGAAAAGAAATGGAATGTTTGATTTTTCAGATATTACTCCTCAAGATGATTCTTTTGCAACATTCATGAGAAGATTTCAGATTCTCCAGTATGTGGCCAGTGATATTGCAGAAGAAATCAAAAAGCTTGTCGGCATGAGACTCAGACGTAACCAGTGGATACAGAATTGTCAAGCTTGGCAATCTAAGAATGTTGGAATATTTCTAGGGTTGGATGAAGATTTGGTAAAGGTATTCCCATTACCAAACATGAAGATAAAAGTATATTTTAAAAACCTAGATGATTACTGGACGAAGGAGTATACTGAAAAAATGATTAAAGTTTTAAAAACTTTAAACTATTATCAAATCATTGGAGTTGTTGATTTTTCTCTTTCCTGTTTTTACCTCTGCAAAAATGTTGGATTTGGAAGAAATCAATATGACTGAAGGAGTCCAAAGGTTTTTATTGTCATTAAGAATTCCTGACTTATTTGAAGAATTTGAAGCAGATTTTCTGCAAAGAAATGATGAGAATTATGCAACAACCGATTCATTCCCACAGTACGAGCTCTTTTATCTGTTTGCAGATTGGGAGATTAAAGATGGGAAATGCTAGAAAAAGTTGTTTGTTCGTTCGTATCAGTGTGTTGAAAGAACCTTGTAGTATTTAAGAACATTTTCAGTACCATTGGATTATCATAATCTGGAGTTCATAAAACTAGTTGAACCAAATCCATTTAGTCAATTATTTTGTTCTGAAAGTCTTGATGCTCCACAGATAGCAAATAATCCAGATGAAGTTAGAAGAATTACAGGATGGCTTAAAGAATTCGGTAATCTAAGGTTACAGGAGAAGCTATCTTTGCTTCGAACTTTAGATAGGTTGCAAGGACGTAAGGCCTCTTTTCGAATGTGGATAAATCAGAAAGGCCTTATCACTTTAAGCATTCTACATGGTAACTGGAATGAAGATATTGCTTATTTGATAAATTTGCTATTGTCTACTAAAGTTTGTTCATCAATAGTCTTTGAGATGGGTTGGCAGAAACAAAACGATATCAGTCAATACTATAAAATTTGTATTCAGTATTGTATTGAAAGGTCAGTTAGTATGTTTCATATTTTTAAGTGGGAACTTCTAGACAGTGTTGAATTATCAGTCCAAAATTTGCCTAATTTCAAAAAAAGAAGAACAGATCCTTTTCTAGGAATAGAAATTGATCCTATGGCCTATATTAACCGCTGGACAAAGAAAGACACTGAGTATCTGTTTCCTCAAAAGAATCTCCATGTGACAACAGATACGATAAAATTTGATACCGTACAGTCTTCACGTGCTCCACTTAAATCAGAATCTACTTTAGCCCTCGCTAGCTCAAAAGGAAAAGAAAAAGTAGATGAAGATACTCCAGAAAAGGACACCATATATATATCGACACGTATCAAGATGCTCAAGGAAATTATGAAGCTGATTGGGAACAAAAGTACTTAAAGATACTTGAGCAATAGTATCTTGATAATAAATCATCGTTAGATTTTGATCCAGGATCGGATGTTGAAAGTGACCAAAGTCCTATCGGACCTTGGTAGTATGTCTTTTTTATGTTAGTGCGTCTTCTTTTTGAGTCTATTATTGTACTTGAGAATATTGGGTAGACACTGTCCAAACTAAGTAATGTTGGACAAGGACCCCCAAAGATTCTCTATTTTACTTTTAGTTGTTATAAATATGAGTATTAGATAGAGCGAAAGGCACAATCGATCATCGTGCTTAGCCTTGTGCCTTAATTTTGTGAGTGCTTTGTGTGTGTAACCAGAGACTAGAGAGGTTCTGCTCTACTCTTTAGCTTAACATGGTATGCAAATTTTGCTTGATTTAATATTGAAGCCTGTTGGGCCCCCTGACTAAGGTCAGTTATTCCAAGATCATCGTGGTAGGAGGCTGTAAAGCGAGTTGGAAAAGCGCAAGGGTTGTGTGTATACCAAATGGATAAGGAGATGCCAACCAAGGTCCAGACCGGGCGGGTATCCCCCTTGTTGTCGACCCGATTTTCAGGGCCTTCGACATATATATAAATAGTTCTAGCCCTTACAACACTAAGAGATATATCATCACCAACATATATATTTTTTGTGTTACAATCATTTAAAGAAGCAAACATATCTTTGTTTTCTTCCATGTGAAAAGAAGCTCCAGAACCAATGAGCCACTCATGAGAATGAGAAGACGAAGATACATTTAGTGCATAACCAGACCGAGATTCTTTACAACCACATGCAGAAAGTTCTATTGCCGAAGATGAAGTTGAAGTTGAAGAATGCTCCAAATGGATGTTATGCCTCTTCATTGCTGCTTCCAAGGCTTCCATATTCTTAAAGCATTTGGATTCGAATTGGCCATCATGATTACAAAAGTTGCAATGTCTATGAGTCTTCTTCCATTTGTTTTTAGTTTCCTTATCATTTTGTTGAGTTGTGTTTCCATTGTGAGAATAAAATTTCTTAGGACCCTTTTTTGGTTTAAGACCATTCTTTTTACGATGTTTCTTCTTAGGATTCTTTGAACTTGGTTGCTACTGGGCTGCTACGGATTTCTTAGAAGAGTTTCTAATATTAATAAGACCAATATGTAAGAGTTTTTCTTACTCTCTTATTAAATAATCACAAAAGACATCAAAATAAGGGGACTTGTAGACTTGTCCTTGAGAAATAAAGGCTTCTCTAATAGAATGGATGGTGGAATTAAATACAAAGTAGGTTGATCCTAACTTAGTAAGAATGGAATAAATAAGGTTGTCATCTTCATTATTAACCTTAACACCTTCCAAGAAAAGTCTAAGGATATTTAACTTGGACAAAAAATCTTCAATGGAAGAAAAATTATTGGCGTCCAACGTAAGCAACTCATTTTGGAGTTGATGGGCTCGAATTCCATTTTTAATTCTAAACACATTACTAATCTTTTTCATTGCTTCATCGGGGGTATCAATTTTTGTGATATGGAATCTAAGGTCTTGAAAAATAGGCATCCCTATCAACCCACATGCTTGATCTTACTAATTTTCCCATTTGGTTTTCTTATCTTCATCTTGTTTAGACCCTTGGCCTGAGGCTATTCTATACACACCTTTACTTCTAAATAAATCCACCATGTAGGATAGCCATTGGAAGTAGTTGGTGTTGTCAAGAATATCTAGGAATGTATTTTCCATTTTAAAACAAAATGAAGTTTTATATGCTAAAAATAAGTTTTCAAATGGGAAGAACTCAAAAAATTAGTCTAACTAAAAAAAAAAACGACTCTGCAAACGACTTTCAGATGAAGAAGTTATGGCTTTCTGAAGAAACGTTTTTGAAGATGCCAATGGACCACGTGAATGTTTGTAAGTTGATGATAATGTTATATTTTAAAAAAAAATCCCCCCCTTTCCAAACTTAATATAATTAGCTCACTTTTAAAAAAAAATATTACTTTATGTGACCCACTTTTATAACTAAGTGAAAGTCACTTTTACAATGGTACTTTCTGACCTATCCATTAAATTGTAACTTAAATAAAAGATAAGGTGACTTTAGAATTATAAGTGACTCACTTTTTATAATGGGTGAGAACACTTTTACATAAAGTGACTTTAAAACATAAGCTACATGTGTTTTTTGAAAAAGTAACTCAACAAAAAGAAAGACTTGAACCCAAAACCTCTATTCTCATGAAGTAACTTTAGACCAAGTGAGCTAGTTTAAAAGGTTAGTAATTGTTGGAAAGAAGTAATGAGGTTTTTTTTTTTTTGCTCACTAAAGCTTTAGGGTGCGTGGTTACCTGAAAACCACCTTTTTACCCACAAAACAAAAAAACAACCACACAAACTGAATGAATAAGAAAAAGTATCCAAGCCTTATGGCTTAAAGTTATATTTGGCCGGAAACTAGATATTTCCTCAATGTTTCTGATTTTCCAAAGATCACACTAAGGCATAGTGGAAAATAGCATACGTGTGAGAAAAATCATTTCCTTCCTGTTTCTAGTTTGCTCAGATCACATAGAGTCGCAAGGAAAAGAGCATACGTGGAAATGAAAGGTATAGATCCGATGATAATAATAATAATAAATTATAGAGGACTATAAACTGAAATAAACAAACAGATAACTAACTATAACTAAAAATAAGGACTGTATAACTCCAAATCTTAAACATGACATAGCTAAGGCTACTAGAAATCTTTTCACGTGAAACGAAAGGGGTTACTCACTTGAACAGATGCTCCTAACACAATAGAGTAGTACTCTCAGCCCTAAAGTGGTCAGAAACAGTAGATCTAGGAAACAACACTCGGATGCAGTGGTATCAGCTTTAGATTTGGATCACCAACATATGTGTCCCTTGAATAACTCTGATACCATGTAGGAATTTACAAGGTAGGTTCCTTAGATAGAACACCAAAGGAAACTGCTCACAAACAAATCACAAATCAGTACACCAATATTCTTGAAATGGTTAAAACCCTTAAAGAGGGAAACAGTCCATGACCTGAGCCAACATGGCCACTTTAGATAATTTATTAATGTAAAAGAAAGAAACTTTACGTAAGCTTCTATTATGCAGCATTTTGTCACTGTCCCTATACTCCCTATTCCTTGATCCTGGAGGACCTCTACAGTGAACCCCACATGCTTTGCCTTCATGAAGAAACTCCCATTATGTACCTCTTCATGAGCAAATCATTCCCCTTTTACACCATTTCCCCTGAAACTTCTGTTTTTCCCAATTTACAAGACCAGTGCTAATGGCCTTTGTATCCCTCATACCGATGTGTAGATATTAACACTACTCCTCGCAGTGACCAGAGTGACTTAGTTGTTTCAGGTGCGTCGGTCTTGTTATGGATTTTTTTTTAAATTAGAGCTGAAGCTTCCAACTCTAGAAGCTCTGTAATGGAATTTTGGTAAATGGTTTTATCAGATGGGGTCGAGGATGATAGTTTGGGCTCCTTTCCCCTATAATGATGGAACTACCTCAAGGAATAAGTCCTTCTTCCATGAGAAGAGGATCCCTCTCCCATCCATATTTCCTATATAAGCCTCCCTTCTTCCCAAGCACAAACTAGTCACGAGTTGATAGTTTTGGCAGAGTTATTGTTTTGAGTGTTGATACTATTTTTGAGTAGACAAGCAAGCTATTACTAGTTGTAGCTATCTAGTTATGTGAGGGAGAAGTGTGTTTTGGTTCGTAGTGAAGCCTAAAGGGAAGAGCCTTAAAACTATTGTTGTTTGAAGCCATCATGGAATGCTAGTAGAAGTGTGTGGGAACCCAGTCTTGTCAGATGAAGACTGAAACATCAAGACAAATGGTTGTAATCTCTCTTTGATATTAATATATGCAACTATCGATTGATTTCCTACATGTTTTGTAATATTACATAATCATGGCTTAATGTTTTTTAACTTGTTAAGTAGGTTGAATTGCAATTTGTCTATTATTATGTTTGTGTGTTGTTGTTTTTTACTCATTTCAGGAGCTTGAAGAAGGAAGCGAGAGATTGCCAGAGCGAGAAAGTGAGGACACCATCAAGCAGGATAACCAACCAAGAGGTAGGCCCCCTTGATTGATTCTAACCTAAGGAAATCTTCCATAGAATGTATTTGTTGTGGCTAGACCCATTATCAGGCTAGAGGAATTCGTTAATGTCCACACCTATAATTTTACTTTACCACAAATTGGTGATTCCACTGGGGAGATCCCATCTTTTTTTTGTTTTGGATTTCATGATTTCGTGAGAATTTTCTAGTTTCACGTTTTCCCTTTGTTTATATTTCTTTTCTTCGAGTTACTGGCCTGAGCCTAAAATTCATAGTAGCAGATCTGGTCCCTGTTTTGATTTTTTTTAATTTTTCCTTATTTACCTCAGCCAACGTGTTTAATCTGCTGACAGTTGCACCGACCAGTGCAAATTGCTAAGGAACAGTCGTACTGACCATCCTATGGCGCTCGTTGTCAGGCAGTTGCGTCGATGCCTGTAAGTGAAGATTAGGGCTTGACCCCAATCTTGGCCAGTGTGTTCTGCTCTTGTGTTTTTGACCCTGTGAGCCTTTTTGGTTGTTTTCTCCCTGATTAGAAAGCTACTTTTCATTTCGTTTTGCTTGCTTGTTGGCTTGTCATCTTGATATTTGATCGATTGAGTCATTGAGTGCTCTGTGACACTAGGGAATCTAGTTGGTCGCCCATTCAGCAGCTTGTGGACTCACTAGGTCCAATTGTAGGTGTGTTTACTCCTTTCATTTGCTTTTGGTCCTTTCACGACTTTGACCTCTTTTTACACAAGTTTGAAAAAAATTTGTTTACTAGCTTGGACGTCTCTTTCTGGCATAGATTACATTGTTGGCCTTGTGTTCGGTAACTTCTATTTTTCATTGACCTGAATGAACTTCTCTTTTCATGTTTTTATCTGCTTGAAGAACTCATTGTTTTGAAGACTTTTTCATTGAAAGTTTGTATGCGATGTTTGTTTCATTGTTTCATGAGAAAGTATGAAATTCTAGCCTGTTGCATCATTGTATCATGAAATTTGCATCTTTTTCAAGACTAGAATTGCACCAGCATTTGAAAAAGGAAGAGAATTTTTTCGTTTTCAAAGGACTAATAGATAAGTGCTTGTCAGGAAATTAGGAATTGGAATGCATTTTTCATTAGTTTATTTTCTTAAAAAGTAAGGTAGTGAAAGATCATTTCATTTTCAGTTGCTTGATTGTTTGCATATGATTGAGCTGTTTCTACGTTCTCTAGTGTAGGCATTTCATCAAATTGAAAGGGTCTTGTCTCATCTAGTTGCATTTTAGGTTTTTTGAGTAGAATTGCTAAGACCTGAAAATTGAAACTTAACTCAAGATCAACTCTAAAATGAATCCAATTAACCTAAGGCGCATTCAACATTAACGATCACATCTAGAAGGTCTAGGCTAGATATGTGTTCCGGTGTCTTTAAACCTAGCCTTTGTCGTTATCTTCATCATTAGACAATGCTAGTATGGATTTGTGCTCCCCATACCGTCGAGTATATAACGGGAGACCCCACTAGGCTACAATCCTTTTATCCTTAGGAAGCTGAGTCGACCACCTTGCGAATGTGATACACCGAACACAGCATTCAGGGAGATTGCCTGCTTGTACTTCTTGGTTCTCCAGGAGGTATTTTGCGGTTCATGGTTTCCTGGTAATATTATTTACCTAGATCATCCATAGTAGTCATTTGATATTTTTGACTCATTAAATTTAAAAGATCATTCGATCAATTTTCCTTTCGAGCTCATTTCCAATTGAAAGTGATAGAGTCATATTTTGTTTCTTTCTTGACTCTTAAAAATTGAAAGAACATCAGTCTTTTATGCGTCTTAATAATTGATTGCCCGCGATCCAAACAATCCCATTAGTTTTTTTACCAAATTGTGAGTTACCTTAAAAGGACATTTTAAAGCCTTGAAGTTATTTGTTCTGTCAAATAAGACAAGGTCATCATGGCTGAACCATCTGGTTCACCCAAATCCTCTTCCCCTCCTCCGTCTGAAAGATTATCTGAGGAGCCATTTCCTGAGTTATTGGAGTCACTTGAGGACAAAATTGTTGAACTCATAATTGTTTTGAGTGTTTAGCCATTGTCATCTCCTCCTCTGCCTACTTTTGATTCAGGGTCATTTGCTAATCTTGGCCCAGAATCTCTGGACAAACACGTTTGAACTCTAGAGAACTCATCAACCACTGACGGTCAGCTTGGACTGGTTATCTATGCTTTGAACCTTCTATTTGACGTTGTTGAGATATCACAGCAGCGTCCTTACAATCCATACGACCAGACAGGTGTTCCTTTGGAACTATCCCTCAGTACATGTTTGACCATTTGTCGTTGTTTGTTTTCAAACATGGAACCCGAAGACGATGCTCCAGCCACATCTCTAGATGAGTCTGAGTTTCTACTCCACACACTGTTGAGGGGGAAGAATTGTAGTTGCAGTTCCCTCTTAAGGGTTTCCCTTATTTGGAAGGTATTCCCACCAGTTTTCCACCCAAATATGTGTCTTTGGGGCAATTAGTTTTAGGCATACCTAGTGCCTCATCACTCTACCATAATCATGTATGGGCGTCAGGCATCAGGCCTACGTCAGGTTCGTTTGTCATGAAAACGACTTCCCAATAGGCTATTACTTCAGTCCTAGTGCAACCCACCATTCTGAATACCGTTGTATCATTAATCCAAGTTACACATCAGTCAAAACTGATAGTTTCAAAGATTGTCTTTATTAGTTCCTCTGTCCCATTAGTCAGTGGCCAAATTGTGCCACTGCCTGGGGGCAGAACCTGAATTTCTCTATGGTGTCAGGTGCCACTAATGTGAGCGACTCACAAGCTCACATTCTTGGTATAAACAAGCCCTCTTCTGGTATTATTTACAACCCTACTGACCCTACTAGATCGAGCAATGTCCAGTACCAATACATTCATAATCTCGTTGGTCTATTTGGATTGAGAAATTTTCAGTATCAGCAGCCCTATGGGGCTGAGATCCAATACCAAAATCCTTACGTTCCATATAGTTCTCAAGGATTGGTTAATCAACGTTACACCCTCCAATCTGGGCAGTACATCTAACCTGGCTATGGCCAGATTCAATTTGGCAATTTCCCAGGCACTATTCAAGTACCCTTGCAACAACAAGGACAACCTTTGTTCCAACAAGGGATCTCCACACAACACCAATGGAAAATTATCCCATAGAAAGGTTTCCTGCAACAACCACAAGATCAATCCGTATAGCAATTGCAACAAGCCACACAACAACAGATGCAATATGCTCTGCATACCTCTCAACACAAACCCTCGCAGGGCCAAACTCTACCAACCCAGGGACAAATTTTGCAACCGCAAGGTCAGCCTTTGCAACAACAAAACTACCAGGGCAGCATCAACCCTTTTATATATACCAACAAGGTCAAACCTTGCAAGGGCAAGGTCAAGGTCAAGTCCTACAACAACAAGCCCAGAATCATCTTGTCCTAGGTCAACAGGTTCAGAATCTTGCTAGCCAAGGGCACCAAGTACAAAACTCGTACGTCCAAGGGAAACAAATGTATCAACCTTATGGCCAAGGACTGCAGGTCCAGAACCCTCTTGTTCAAGGGTAGCAGGCTCATCAAACCTATGTTCTAAGACAATAGGTCCCATATCCATATGTCTAACATCAACAGGCTCAACAACCTTTTAACCCATACGTTGCCTATCGGGAACATATTCCTGGATAGTTTCAAGGTGTTCAAGGTTAGAATCCTCCCTATGGTCAAGGTAATCTACAATGGGGGCAACCTCAAATGCCATATGGCCAAAATCCCCCACTGTGGGGCCAAAATCCTTACCTGCAGGGATGGGATCCTCCTTATGGGCATGCCTATCAACCTCCCATTCCTCTAACACTCAATTACCTTTCTTGGATACACTCGAGATGCCCGACGTATCGCGCCTTACAAATGATTTGATCCTTCATTCACTATACTGGCCTCCAGTGCCGTCCAAGATAACAAGTGATTTCCCAAAGTTTGATGGAAAAGCTAAAGATGATCCTTAGGCCCATGTGATGACATATCACCTTTGGTGCTCGTCGAACTCATGCGTGGACAATTCCATTCATCTTCATCTTTTCCAATGAACCCTTATGGGTGCTGCAGCAAAATGGTACATCAAGCTACCTCGAAGTACTTTCCATGACTTCAATTCGTTAGCCATGGCTTTCCTCACACATTTTTAGCTATCAGTTCACTATGAAACTAGCACCTATTTGCTCACATCACTTAAGCAAGACACTGTGATGCACATCTCTAATCATATCCATGAATGGAGACGTAGATGTCGCCTAATCAAATTCGAGATAGCTGATCAGTTGCTCATTGAATGGTTTACTAAATCATTTTGTAGCCCCAAATGTTCAAAATATAGCTATGGGTGGATGCATCACTGAAGAGAAAGCCATCACCCATGCCTAGTACTTGGATCTGGTTTACTCTCAGTCTAGCACTTTATACGAGTTGTTACCCAATGCTATACAGCCATCATCCAATCCCACAACATCAAAGTCACTAGTTGTTCCTCTCATTGATGGAGTTATTGGTTCAGTATCCCAGACCCCTGCTAAAACTTCTTCCAAAAAGAAGTCAGTCTTGAATGCTGCTCCTAATAGTTCATCTCAAAATCTGTTTGGCCATGGTAAGACCTCAGAGGTCCATGCTATCTAGTCTACCGCAGCAGACAAATCCTTGAAAGGAAAGAAGAAAGGCAAAGGCAAAGCTAAATCCGATGCCCCAAAATAGGGTCCTCATAAATCATTTGTTGGTGAATCTTCACAACAAAAACCAAAGTATCCCTACCTCATTGGTGAGGAGGATCACTACACTAAGGATTGTCCTCGACAATCTGAAGTTAGTCACCTGCTCAAAGGGATCCTTGTCATCCTTAAAGAGCCATTTCTATCTTAGTAGACCCAAATGGTACACCAATGTCGATCTTCTTCCTCTAGATCTCAAGTGTTCATGATGAGCACGCCCATTAATGTGGATACCCAATTGAAATATTATCAAACTCCAGCTCCAGCAGCTAGGAAAGAAAAATAAGTTGTACCTTCCTCTTCTACCTCGAGTTCTGGGCCTCTACAAATCAAGTGCCCTAACCATGATTCCACTACGCGGCCACCCTCTCAAGGTGTGTTGTAGAAATCCTCGTATAATCCCAATGCTTGAGCCACTCAACACTACAATATTGTTTAGGATTTGGCTTAGGCGTTGTCAGCCATGTCGGCTCTTGAGGTACTCCAAAGCTGCCCAGTGCAGCGAAAATCTTTGTTGTCAGCTATCGGGTCATCAATCCCATCGATTCTAATTTGAGATGTTTCGATCTGGAGAACCATGTTCCATGGCTCCCTCATCAAATTCCCTTTCTTATTCAGGTAATCATTAACGAGAAGACCATCCACCGCACTGTCATCGATGAAGGTGCTTCCACCTGCATCATGTCAGCTGCATATTGCAAGGTTATTGGCTCCCTTGCACTAAACCAATCTTCAAACATGTTGGAAGCTTTCAATGGCCGCAATTCGCAACCCTTCGGTGTCTGTCCTAATGTTTCCATCACCCTGGAAGGCAAGACAATGAAAGTTGAAGTAGAGATTATTGATGAAAATCTCAATTATAATATTCTACTCAGACAAAGTTGGACTCATACCATGCATGCCATGGTCTCCTCTTTGTTTTGCATGATCCATTTTCCCCATCAAGGGAAGATTGTCACCATTGATCAGCTGTCTTTCTTTTCCTCTTCCTCCTCAGATGACAATGTTCTGTACGTCAAGCACTCTGGTGCTCCCTATGAGAGTGTGGGGGCAGGTATCTTCAAAGATTCTACCTTAATGGGAATTTTTCGACTCCCACCTCCCCATGTTGCCTCTATCAACATGATCTCAGTCAAACCTGATCCTTGGGTCATACCTACACCAAATCTTGTTGATACTTGGGGCAAGGTTATGCCGCTTAGTCCCGCTGAAGTCAATTACATGGAAATTGTTTTGGTTTCGAACTATGCATCCTCTGATTCTCATATGCTGAAGACCTCTCTCGATATGTATTCTCAATCCCCTTAGCTTGGCACTTTGGAATAATTTAATCCCTTAGCCAAGACCTTCCTCATTGATGACGGTATCATGGAAATCATGTCTCTCAAGGAACTTCCATGGATCGATACTCATCATTTCTCCTCGTTCCTGCCTCACCCGATGGTCATGTCTACTGATTTCAAAGAATCCTCTTCCCTATTTTTGATTGATGTGTCAGTTTATCCTGACATAATCAAGATCTTTCAACTGAGGTCACATTTATTCCTTCATGGATTCAAGATTTTTTCACCCTGCCTGAGCTTTCACTGATTATCCTCTGACTCGTAACCCTCCCTCGCCCAAGGGGCATGGGGGCAAAGCCTTATATGAGTTCTACTCTATTATTTGGATGAGTCGATGCCTACTCATCATGGCAATAGTAAAACTCCCGTGTTCATCTATGTTGATTGATTACCCGAGTCCCAGCATGGACTCCTACCTCAAACATTACTATGCGTAGGTCATCTTGCATGGTTACTTATGTACATTAGTGTGTGATTCTTTTTTGTACAATTTGGTTTTCTATGATAGTTTTCAAACAAATTTCCTGTTTACTATGCTTTTCTTACTTTGCAGATGTTTGTGACTCCTCAAGTTGGTTTCACTAATGGTGCTTGCTATAGTACCCAGAACCTATCATCCACGACATGGGCCATCTATGAAACTAACAGTGAGTTGATTGACCTTCAAGGTATCTACTCAGGTCATACAACCAACAACATTGTTGAATACAGTGCGGTCGTCGAACTATTGTCAGAAACCATCACTCTGGGCATCAGAGAATTGGTTGTCAACCTAGATTCACAGCTTGTCGTCCTTCAACTCAATGGGCAATATTCTGTCAGGAACCCTCAAATATTACGAATGTATCTCTGTATCCATCTATTGGAAAGACATTTTGACTATATTACATATCATCATATTCCTAGATGCATGAATACATTGACAGATGCATTAATTAATTACCTGTTGGATAGACATTTACGAAACGTGTGAAAGATAAGAAAAACCATTTGTACCATAATAGACAGGAAAATAATATATATATATATATAATATATATATATATTATATTGGTGAGAATGTTTGATACATCAAAACCCCAAAAAATAATATGTGTGTCTAAAATAATGTCAGCGGCTTGCAAGCCTTATACATCTGTGGCATGCAAGCCTCAAAAAATATGTAAGTACTGGACCTAGGAACTACTCAGCATGGTGGTCATGGTAGCACAAGAAAAGTTGTGCAACACGACTTAGCAGTCGGTGGATCTGATATGAGACTTCCACTATCTACCTCTCATACCAATAGGGCATGTCTCCTATCCAAGCATACTCGATGATACCATGAGGTAACCTCTTGAGGTTCCTCACAACCTCCTCCTTGTTATCGCTTCCTTCCTGATAAGGGGTGACAACATTGATAGGGTGAGGTATGCGCCTAGATATTAGGGACATCCCGGCTGGCCGATCTAGTCCAACATTTGCATAAACAAGAGAAATGTTATAAGCACGCATATACCAAAAACAATTAAAAAATATCAAAATTAAAAATTTGACTTTTTACCTTCGTCATCGAAGTCCTCTCCATCTGGTAAGGGCATATCTGGGTCTCCAAAAAAATCAGTGCCACTATATGGCCAATCCTCCATGATGATATTCTGTCATCATAGCCATGAGAAGAAGGCAGGTCGGTATGACATATGCTAACCCACAGTGATCCTGGGCATCAAACAACTCTAGCAGGCCATTCGCAGATCTTGTGGCATAGGAGGATCAACCTCAGTCAACTGATACTAGAACAGTAGCACTTGTTCCAGAAGAAAGGTCACAAGTATTGATCTGAAGCCAAATTGCTTTAGATTCCCCGCCTTGGTCTTGGACAACTGTCACTTGATGTTCATCTTCATGGACTCTACCAAGTTGAAGATCGTAGGAGTTGTGTAGTCAATAGCATAAAGGAATTTTGACTTGTTAGTCTCATGTTCCACCTCAAGCCCTGCCACTCTGTTGATAGTCAACAGAAGCACCCTCAGTGTCAAATCTAGCACACTGGAAATCTCTATCTTCCCACTCTTAGATTACAGGACCTTAGGGCATTGTTTGGCAAGTAAGGAAGATATGCTTTCCCCGACTGGACGTGACACATACAAGTTCACTAGCTCACCTCTATGAGATAGTCCAGTGATTAAGTAGATCTCTAAAGTTGTCAACTCTAGCTCCTGGTCCCCAATGAAAAATCTCGTGATTAATGTCCCAAAGGCTAGTATCGAAGTAACTCGGGCTGGGCCCACATCCCTAGTGTAAGGAAGAATTTCAGGAGCCCTCAAGCCCTCAAAGCCTCCAGGAAATTTGGATCATTCATTGCCTGGGTGTCAACATCTTCATGTTCCCTTTCCTTCCAACCACCATTTTCGGTAATTTCTCTCCTGCAAAAGCCATTAATTTGAGTCAATGATCATCCTTGGCACATAAAATTCAAGTTTAAACGGTCAATGTTTGAGGAAAAATGATTTTTCCCTATCCACAGCACCAGTGCGCCTGTTTTAAAAATGGTTGTGCCGATCAGTGTGGATGGTTGTACAAATCACCCTCGGCCGGTGTGACCCCATGCTCGGAAATCGCGCCGACCGAGGGTGAAATTTTTTCACAAAAACCTCCCTAAAAATCCAAAAAATGGCTAAAAACATAAATGAATGGCATGAAAATGGAGCTCAGGGCTTCGGATGTTACCTGGGACTAACAGACTATCAATTGACACCTCGAATCTCCCGTAATCTCCTCCAAAACAACTAGGGCAAAAGAGGGTTAAAAGTATTCACTGCAAAGGTAAAATGGTAAATGGTAAAAAAATATTTACTTTTCCCCTTTTTATTCATTTTTTCATGAAATTATCAAGTTTTGTAAATGTTTTTGACCTATTTTACCTTAAGGACTTGATAATACACTTTGCCTTACTTGTGCAACAATAGGTGATGGATGTTTGACAATTACGATGAGTCACATTTCATCTCATTTCTCGACTTTTTAAACTCATATGAAAATATTATAGAGTACTTTTTTCTCTTTTTACTCGTTAAAGAAAATAAAAATGGGGGGTCCGCTTTCAACTCTTTTCCGACCCTTTAAAAGTGAAAAGATGGTCAAGCCCTTGTCGTTTCGAACTCGTTAATGCATGAAAAACATCATGCGCCCAGTATAAGTTTACCCTTTTTTTGGGCTGGGAGGCACTATTTACGAGAAAGGTACTCATTAACTGAAATGGTCAAGTAGTTCTCTCAAGTATTGTTTTCTACCTTTTCGGGATTGAGAAACACAAATGTACAAAAAGGGAGCACGTGGAGTTTTCTTTTACGTGTATTTTTTCAAACTCTCTAAACATGAAAAAGATACTGAGTTACATCTATGTCGGACGTTAAACTATTCAATGACATTGAAATCATCATCATGACGAACATGAGCTTCTCCTTCCTAGGGCTTGTTAAACTTACAAGGTTAGATTCATCCGAAGGATGAACTTACAGTGCAAGCATATGTTATACCCTTCAAGCTTGCGATTAAAAAATAATTGGGGTACTCGCCATAAATGGTGGTGGAAAATTTTGGAAATATATCAGTCGTGTTGGATAATCACTCTTGAACATGACACTCTTTGCTTCGTGTCGGGTTGGGACATCCTCCTTTTCATCATTGACCTTCCTGGGTTTGGGCCATTCATTTTTTCCTTCCATTTGACCTCTACCACATCATCATGACTACTAGTCCTATGAATCCAAAAGCTACCAAACTTCCAGTTGTGTCGCCAATATGTTCAAGAGTTGTCCTTCTGCAGTTACACTTACATCTGATTCTCTGTATCATCCAAAATCACTTTGTATCCTCTTTTCTCGCGTCGATGATGTGGGATTCATTATGGCCCTCCTTCGACACAGTCTCTTTCCATCGAATTCAACTCATTATCTGGGAAATTGACCAAGAGACTCCTTTCCAGTACCTTAGAGCTTGCATGCCCTAGTAGCAAGTTCTTCACACTCAACGACAAGTTCACATCATTGGCTTTTGATCGAGTGATTTCACGGGTGTTCTGTAGAAATTTTGAATAATTTAACACATATTCAACAGAGATTATCCTGATCATGTACTATTGCGGAAAACATACACAATACATAAGCTCCTCTACGTTGATCATCAATATAGCAGCATCAATAACAATCAAACATCAAGAGCATTCACACATTAACACAGTATGTATCCCGGGGAAAGCATCTCGCTAAAAACCCCAACTATCTGTATATTAATGATTGAGTCATGTAACATTACAAAGTACAATGCTTATCACAAGCAATCCATACCAGCTCTCCTGTTACACACAATACAGCTCAGATCTGAATCAATCACTGGCTCAGATCTCTTCCGCTGCTTGCTTGCCTCCGCTACTCAATACCTGCACAAGAACCGGTGATAATTCCAAGGCAGCCACGTCTTTCCTTGGCTAAATCACGTGAGAACAAGCTACAATGTGGGCAAACTCATTGGCATACTCAATCCCTGATTTGTGCAAGATCTGGTGCACAACTATAGTCACAACTGATAGCAATCTGATTCTCTAACACCTGTCCCTGCTGAACTGAACATGCACTGACATGCAACTGAGTTAACTGATGTATTCATGAGTTGTATTATGAGTTAATAACTTGTGAATTAATTAATAACTAATTCACCCAACTCATCTCTAGTCTATTTTCCAGTTAGACTAAATACAACCAGTTTAACAAAGCTAAACTGAACACAACTCCATCAACTGCACCTCCAGTCCACTAAACTCAACTCACTTGAGTTCTAACTGAAGTCATGCATGTAAATATTCAACTAACCCATAAGAACCACGTATTTCCTTCATGCAATTGCATGTGCCACATCCGTAGCTCGAACTGAAGTGCTCCAAGAGAATAAGATTAAGTTTATAGTCCAAATATTATTGTGAGATAATAATATTTGACTTTTCTATTTTTGACAGCCAGTCTAAAAATAGACTTGATCACTCACACTGTGATCACTCACACTTTCATCAAAAATAGAAGTCCATCTTTTTTTCCAACTTGATCAATCATCCATAAACAGCAACCTGCAATCCATAGACATGATCCATATGTCTAAAAATAGACTTGCGCCAAAAATAGCCTGCGGGCCCACTTAGTGAAGGCGACTCCTTTCCACTAAGCTCCATCATCTTGTTGCATCTTCAACAAGCATTTCTTGTTGCACACTTTTCAACACTCCCTCTCAACAAGAAAGGCTTCCTCTCAAACCCGATCCTGTAACTCTAGAATGTTCTGCATGCAACACA